>SNQJ01S0175743.1:32393-43188 GCA_010110895.2 Picea sitchensis | reverse complement strand
GCAGCAGCAAGGAGATAAAGGCTCAACGGAGGATCTACTTCAACCGCCGATAAAAAGGTTAGTTGATTCTTCCCATGTGTGCATGAGAAAAGGGGTTGAGATTTCGGGTAGGAGGTTAAAAGTTATGTCTTAAGGGTCATGATCTGCGTACAATTTTAAATCCCTAGCTTGTTAGTCCGTAGGGTAGAATACCCCACAACACTAATATAGCGTTGTCATAGAAATTTAGCGTGATTCTATCTCACATGGTATTCTCTCTTTAGAAGTTCGACTGGATTCTTAGTTAGTAGTATGTCAATTGAATGGTCATTACCATGTGCGTGATCCTACTTTACTCCATCGATTCCTACGGGTACGTCTTTTAGAACGACAATTTGATTTTATTACATATTTTCACATTCCTAGGAGTTCTAATCATGTATATGATGCCTATGCTAATTATGTTTTAGATTGGCATTTGTCACATTAATAAATCAAATAAAACCTTTAAATCAATCTACACATTGTAATATATAAGTAAAGTCGAAGATCCCTTTTTATATATTTCAAAAATATGGTGTTTATATTACAAAAATTGGGGCTAAAACCCTCAAAATACATGTATAGCCGATATACATATCCCACGACATCTATGCCTATGGTGTCGGATGTGTGTCATGATAGAAAACCATGACATTTGCGATACGTCGAAAGAGTCGTACCCATGCTCTAGGTACACCAACAACCTACCACTGCATGGCTTCAGGTAGATCCTCTACCTGAACCATAGGAATCCCCTGCATCAAATGAGACAAGTTGCCCTGCACATTCTGTAGGACTCCTTCTGCTTCTCCTCCTACTACCTCATCTCCCTAGTTCCTCCGTTTATGTCAAAGAAATCCCTCTGGCCGTCGCGAACCCACATTTGCGATCACACCAGTATCTAGTTAATATTTAAAACACCATCCAAAAATATTTTTGTTTCCTTAAATACAAAAATACAAAAAAAAATGAAATATGTAAAAAATGTTTTACCTATAGTGTCATAGGCAGCCCTTGGTGGAAGCGAAATATCTGGATTTCCTCTAAAATCGATCCCCACATAGGGATAGTTTCCCAGAGCAATGACTTGTCTCCACCACCAGAAGAAAAAATCATCATTGTAGGGTGTTGACACCCTACCTCCCCCCTGTCGTCTCATGACCTTGATCCACTGCGCCATGGATGGACCACATGGTCCTCTAGGAAGGATCTCCACTCTAGGTCCCAGACCTAGAACCCGCTCGAAAAAGAAGCTGCAAAGAATAGAGGCAAACCCAAATTTTCACTTACCCCCCTGCTTGCACTCTGTCAACTAACCTTTCATATTGGTCAGCAGTGAGGTACACCAATCATAGACAGTGGGTCTAGTAAACTCTACTGTGTAAAACATAAGTGGTCTCGATGCTTTATGCAACAAGGCCATTCTTATGATCCTGGTAAGCACAAGCACAATGATCTTCAAACTAAGGTTACTTATTGCCCGGATGGGGACTTGACTTCCCACCTTGGGAGTCTCTACTACATAGTGGGCATCGATATACTCCTTGATCTTCATCCCACTCCCCACTCCATGTGACTTGAGGTTCACAACCTCTACTCAGCATGATAGACTAGTCAGGAAGTAGATGTCCTTTACTTCAATTCTCAATGGTTGTCCATCAAGGATAAATCTCTTGCTATCGGGATCCCAGTAACCCGCTAACATTTCCAACAACCTCACTTGGACCCTCATTCCTTTGAGAAAAATGTACAAACCACATATTTTTAGGGCTGCTTGAGCCAATAGATCCCGATCCACTGCTGCATCTACCTCTTGATGCTCTCTCTCTCTCCATTCCAACACCATCCTGCAAAAAAAAATCATTTTTTAGTTAGAAACCCCTCTTTTTTTCCATTTGCGTACATATACGCAGCTTTATTTGCACACAGTCGTGGGTAGGGCTTGGTATATGCCCCATGTGGTTCACACAGGGGCATATACCTAGTCGTACACGCGACCTATATAGAGAAACCTGCGTATACCGAAAATCCCAAATTACGCCCTCAAAAACTAAAAAATTTGGAACCTAATTCAAAAATGTAATCCACTGAATTTGAAGAGGAAGAGATGAAGAGTTACTTGATCCAGACAGTTCATGATTTCATTGCTTGATGCTCCCGCAATCGTCGTTTGAATCCTGGAGGTATTTTGGTCCAAATTACACTATTTGGGTAAAACTCAAAATGATACAGTAATTTTTTATTTTATTACTATTTATAAGAAATTTTTACCCACTTGGTATAGTTTTATGCTATTGTTTCACCTAATGGACTAATTCAAGAATGGTTTTAAGCTGGCTTTTGTAGTTTTGACTCCATTTTCTTGTGGATTTCAACGTCATGGTTGGTCATTCATCTCCTCGGGCAGGTATTTTCATAATCTAGCATATAGGATAAGTATCTACTCCATCGTTCATTTTGCATTATCCTTCGACTACTTCTTTTTATGCCTTAGGTACGAACCCATTTATTGCGACGCATAACCCTCCATCTGCTATAAGTAGCGTCGTTAATAAATGGTAGAGACTTACCAAACATGGGTACCCTGGTTAGATCCTCTTTGTCATTTGGTGCCCATGCCAAGTTTTTTCCTTAGGACCGGGAGTCCATTATAATTCGATACATGACTTTATGATGAGCCTCATTTCTCATTCATGCACATGCAACCTTATTACCCGCAGACTCCCAAAAACGAGTCTTAGTTAAGCTCTTTTTTGAATCGTCTAAAAACCTAAAATATTGCCAAGTGATTTGTCCCTTTCACACTCGTTAAAATTGGATTTTAAAGGTCATGAGTCTTAGTTAAGATCTTTTCTGACTCGTTATCAAAAATAGAAAATATTGCCAAGTGAACTTGTCTTTTTCACACTCGTAAATTGGATTTGAAAAGACATCTATTTGGCACAAGTTTAACCCTTTTTCACACCAAGTAAACTAAAAGATATAAAAAAGGACATTTTTTGGTGTTAAGTTGTGATTGCATCTCATGCCCTCGCTTGAAGTATTGAGCCTTTAGTTGGTTCTCACTTTTCATTATAAACCGTTTCCTAAGAAGTTTTTCATCCTCAACCAAGCAGAGCCTTGTTTATATCCTTTGCAATTTGACACCTTATACCCTGGAGGGAACATCACCCCGAGTGTCCATATCCCGCATGCATTTCCTTGCATTAAGCATAGGTATGTTCCACTGCTGGAACTAGTTTTTGCTTACTTGCGACACTCATTACCTCCTTTGTATCATAGCATTCATTTATTATGAAAAAACAAAAAAAGACGGGTGGGAAGGGAGTACTATATTATAATTGGAAGCAGTCATTTTTCCTTTGAACATAGCACAAAGTTATTGAGTCCTTGCGTCATCATAATTTTGGGTTTAGCATGGCCTTAGGAAGCTGATCTCACTACAAATTTTTCTCTACCGACCGGTTACTCTTCCAGTACCTATAGAGACTGTTATGGATGTACCTACATCTAATAGTCACATCGTTGGGTCTATGCTACTAGAGTCCACCATATGTCTCATGATCTTGTTCAAAGGAAGTCTATCAACCTGTGTCAGCCACTCCTCAGAAATCTTGACTTTGCATGTCGGCCATACCCTTTGTTTGTCTCAGAATCACATGATACTATGGTCTTATCATGCACCCTGGCCCTACTTTCATCATTGGTAGGCCACCTTGAACCCAACAGTCGACATTTCATCATTGGTCATTGGCTGGGTGGTTTCCCTTTTGTTCAACGACAAGACATCTATTCACACTTTGGGATTCATCTAGTATCTTGGATTCCATTAGCCTTATTGGTGGTTTCCTCGCCTTTGTCAGCAGTTTTTCATCATTGGTTGATATTCAGAGGGTTGTTTTCATGTACCGCTTTCATTTGGCACACGCAAAATATGCACAAGGTCGTTGGTTCGTGAACATGTTCTTTGTTCGATCTCCATCAAATCATGAAGCTCCTTCTTTGTTCCTCGTGATGACTGATGAGAGATGCCTCAATGCTCTCCTTTTAGCGGGTCTCTTTCCATCGACTTCAGCCCATTTATTCTGGATATGGGACCTAGAGTTTTATGGGTACCTTGAGGCTTGCAGTCATTAGTGGTAGGCCCTCTCACCATTGACAGATGGGAATACATCAATGTCTCCTGATCAATGGATTTCTCAAGTGTTCAACACTGACTCCTTTATTCACACTTGTAGAAATGTACTCAGTGCCTCGATACCTACTTTTATTATTGTTAGTCTGTTTCGTTAACGGTATACCTCAATGACCAGTAATCAAACAATGTCTCATCGTGTTCGACCTCAACTCATCTATTCACATGATGTAGACTTTCACCCTTGGCGGATAGTGTAGAAGACTTGAATACATCACTATGTGGCTACAACTTTCTTGAGTTGTTGCTTCCCTTTCATTGGACCAGTACCTATTCAACTTCAGTGATCATGGGAGATCACATTATACTCCATGGTATACAGATATCTTTAGATTGATTTTGAGACTAGTTTCACTGGGCCTTGTTCGTGACTATGATAGCTTTTGGCATGTAACCACATTTGTATCTTTCCTATTCATGGCCATGAACACTTGTTTGGTATATTTTCCACATGTATTTGCATTGTATTCTTGGCAGCCATGTATGCAAAGTCAATACATAATGTAATGGGCAATTGAGTTTGTCTAGCTGGTTCTCTAGCACTCCACTTCTGGGTTATTTATAATGTATTTCGACCATCACAGATACTCCTCTGATCTCACACATTAGGGGGCATCTGTTATAGCAAGATTTTCCTCACCATTGTTATCTTGCATAGAGGACCTTTTTCCTTTCCCTATGCAGACTTGTCATCCCTTTTTTATGAATCCAGAGATAAAAATATACATTTTCCCACATATATGCTCCCTATTTGTTATGCAAGATGTGTATACACTGGCTGCTCCACTACAGCCCACATACATCAAGAGTTGTGCCAGAAAATACAAAAATGAGGTCGGGTTTCCATGTCACGATAGGATATCTCTGATCCTTGGCCTTCCATATATTGGAAATCTTCTGAATTGGCCCTTCAGTTGCATTCTGAAGGCTATAAGAGCACAATTTCGAGCTATGGAAAAGAGGAGAAAGCATTCAATTTTGAGAGCAAAGTTAGTCTGGAGAAATTACTTCATATTGAGTCTGCATCCCTTTGTCCCTCAAGTCTGAACACAGTGTTCATCCCCCAAGCTCTTTCCCTATTGTTGAGAGGACCTCATTGCCTCTTTCCTATGAGCTTTCCTTTGGTGGAGGATTGAAGTGGTGGAGACCCAGTTGGAAGGAACTTGGTTTCTTGGTTTCGAACCATGCCGACACGGAATTCTGTAATGTTGTCACTTCAGTTGATCAATTATTAATAGAAATACTCCTTTCCCATCCTATTGGTATCTTGCAAATATATGATTATTATCCATGGGCATGTTTGTAATTTTTATTAATGGATTATGCTATCTAATGTGCTAACCCCTTTATATTATTACTATGTACTTTCTCTGCTTGTTTGTTGAGAACTTCTTGCAGGTATAAAGCTTTGGGTCAAAGATATCAACAGTGGAACATCATCGAACGTTGGATCGAGGTAGGCCTCTTTCTTATCTTGCACATTAGTTTGTATAGCATATGTTGGAATTGAGTTGATTTCTGCAGTCATACCCGTCTGTCGTGATTTACCCTTGGCCATAGAGATTTTTTCCCTCGTAAAAATCTTTTAACGATCTGCTGGTGGGCTATGAATTTTGATTTATGTTTTTGTTGTATGACTGATGAAGGTTGTCCTTCGGAATGTTGGGCCAGTTGAAGAGATGAAAGATAAAGCCCATTAAGGAGAATAGCTTCCTGTCCGTATACCATAAAGTATGGGGAATTTCCTATAGCTTCCTTGGGTGTGACCCTATCATCCCATAAAACATTATGAATTAGATTATGCCTATTTCTCTAGTTTTCCGCAACTGGTTTCTTCAGTATCCTCACTAGGTTCTTATTAGTTGATTCTGCCACTCTATTTCCCTATGGATAATAATTTTCTGAGTATCTAATTATGATTCCTTTGTCTAGGGAAAACTCTGTTAACAAAGTGGAAGAGAAGTAAGCTGCATTATCAAAAACAAGAACAAAGGGGACACCAAACCTCGTGATTAGATGTTGTTCTATGAATTGGATCACCACCTTCTCATTTACATGAGCCAGAGGGATGGCCTCTGCCCATTTCATGAAGTAATCGATGGCAGTAAGTATGTACTTGTGTTGTTTTTAAGAGCTTAGCGTAGTTTCTCCTATGATATTGAACCCCCATTGTTGGAATGACCTAGAAATGGTCACTGGTTGGAGTCGGACTGCTGCCCTCTTTTCTCTCCCAGCGCTTACTTCACAAACTTTATAGTTTCTAGCGTATGTGTGAGCATCTTTGAACAAATTGGGCCAATAATAACCAACTCTTAATATTTTATGAGCGGTAGTGTCTCCTGCAAAATGTCCACCTGCAGGACCATCATGGAGCTCCTTCAGGACTTTATCTACATCTCTATGTTTGAGGCATCTCAAAAGTACCCTATCATAATTAACCCAGAAAAGTACTAAATTTATGAGGCGATATTGTGTAGATTTTAACCTGAGAGCTCTTCTTTCCTTGGGATTGAGGGCTTCTGGGCAAGTCCCATGGTGCAGGAGATAATTCAGTTTCTCATACCAAGACTCTTGTCCCGGGGAAATATATGAAGCTTCACCACACCATAATGCCATTTCATTCTTCCATCCAGGGTCTTCATTTACTTGGTCTTGAGCTTCAGATGCCAGTTTGCATAACCCTTTTCCTTTAACTAGTTTGGCAGGTTTTATGTATAAATCAAATTCCTGAAATACTACCATCCAGTTTCCTCTTCTTTCCCCCATCTCCTGTTGAGTAAATAGAGATCAAACAGCAGGGTGAGGCACGATTACTTTGGTGTGATTCTTGAGCATGTAAGATATGAAGTGTTTGACTACCTTATATACCGCATAGGTATGTTTATCTATAGAAGGATAATTAAGTTCAGATCCTTGAAGGTTAGTGGTCATAAATGACACCAAGGCCTCGTTGTTGTCATCATCCTTCCGAGTCAATATTGCAGCTAACGATTGGTCGGAGGTGAAAGTATAGAGGAAGAAGTCTTTATTAAAATCAGGACTTCATAACACGGGGGTTTGAGATATATCAGTTTCAATATTGCTGAAAGAATCATTTCATTCATCGTCCCACTTAAATTCAGCATCTTTGCGGATCATTTTTTGTAGAGGTTTGACCGTCTCAGTGAAATCAGGTGTGAATTTTCTTACAAAATTGATTTTCCCGAAGAAGGATTGCATTGTCTTTTTGTTGTGAGGCAACAAGATTTGAGTTATAGCTTTGACTCGCTCAGGGTCTATGCGAATGCCATCTTGGGATATAATATGACCTAATATCTTTCCTTCTTCCACACCAAAGATAGTCTTCTTAGGGTTTAAAGATATACCATATTTTCTACACCTTTTGAAAATATGGGTTAAGTGTTGGATGTGCTCCTCTATGTTCTTTGAATACATAGTTACGTTGTCCAGATACACTACCACACACTTGTTGATCATCCCTTGAAATGTTACGTCCATTTCCCTTTGGAAGGTTTCCCCTGTGTTGATTAACCCAAAGGGCATGCGTTTGTAAGAAAAAGTTCCCCACTTGGTTCAAAAGGTAGTTTTCAAATAGTCTTCCTCTGAAACCATAACTTGGTTGTAACTCGAGAAACCATCCAGCAGAGAGAAAATCTCAGAGCCAGACACGGCCTGCAAGATTTGATGCATTGGTGGGACTGAGTAGTTTTCCTTTTCTGAAGCTCTGTTGAGGTTCCTAAATTCTACGCATAAGAGGATTTATCCCAACTTTTTCCTCACAGGAACCGAATTTTCTACCCACGTAGAATGCCTAACCTGGAAGATAATTTTAGCATCTAAAAGTTTCTTCAACTCCTGACACATGAGAGGTTCCAGGGATGGGTGATACTTTCAAAGCTTCTGTTGGAAGGGTTTCACTTCAGGTTTTAACAGTATTGTGTGTTGAATGATACGGGTGTCATAATTTTCCAGATCTCGGTAGGACCATGCAAAGACATATTGATATTGTTTGAACAATTTTAGATAAGCCTTTCTTTCCTCTTTAGATATAGTCCTACCGAGATTTATATTCTTTGGGTTTTCCTGGGTTCCAAGATTTATAGTTTCATGCATGGGATATGAACTACCGATCTTCGCATTTTTTGGCCCGTTAAATCATTCCTTTAGGTCAAACAAGTTTTTTAAATTAGCTATTCCCTTCGAGATTGTGTGAGACTTCGATTTGTTAGTTGGTTGACCTGCCTGAGGCTCAATTTATGTTGATTGTTCTTGGAATACTTTATCGTCAATAGCCAAATATTTGAAATTGTCTTGGTTAGTCAAGAAGTTTATGATTTATTCATCTCCTTCAAATACTTTCCAATTGGAAATGTTGTTAGGCACCGATGGTTTGTGGAGTAGTTCCACAGTGAATCGAGAGGCTTCATAATCCTCTAGAGGTGACAGCCTTGAAGCAGCTGTGGCCAAGGAATTAACAAGAATATTCTTTTCCCTGGCGATCGTTGTGATATTGAAAGCTTCAAAATGCTTTATTAACCTATGCACTTCCTATTGATAATTCTTTAGGTGCGGGGAATTACAATGTATAGTATTCCTTACTTGTCTAACAATAATCTTAGAATCTATGAAAACCTTCAATTATTTGACGTTTAAGTCTATGGATTTCTTTATTCCTTGTACTAGAGCTTCATACTCGATGATGTTTTTTGTCATTCAAATTCAAGTTTATAGGATAGGAAATGATGTTTTCCCTTTGAATCAATGAGGATACACCCACCCCCAGATCCTTCCTGTGATTTAGATCCATCAAAGTATACGGTCCAAATTTGTGAACACGAATTGTCCGTTTTCTCCTTCTTATTACTTTCTTTCTCCCCTATCTTTTGTTCCATAATTTCTAGCCCACGTCCTTGACATAAGAGGGTTTCCTCTGTCAGTATCGACGATTTCTCTTGAAAAAACATTTCATAATTTTGAGTGAGAGGGACATTAGATGAGAGAGGGGAGAAGTTGTCGAAGTAGGAATCACAGGAATAATTGCCTAACACAAGGAAATATGTTGATGAGGGTTCATTTAGGGTTTCTAAATAAGTGACAATATGTTTCATATACCTTTCCCTATCAATTCTGATCATATTTTTGTATCCCTTCAGCAGTATCCAAAGGTGTGCCCAGTCTGTACTAAAGTATCTGTTTAACTTCTTAGACCAATCCCGACTTGGAAGTAACCCATAATCTTATGGAATATCTACTACAATGATGTCAATCACTTGCACAAACTTAGAATGTGTCTCTATTATTATCATTACATCTTTGAGTTCTCCCATGACCTTGACTTGGGTTCTGTCTAGTTTTATTCCATGTTTATCGCTTTTGAGAGGAACGACATTCAATTTTCTTCAAATAGACAAGGGAATAACATTGGAAGATGCTCTTGAATTGACTAAAAAATTATGGAGGATCCTGTTGAAAAATTCAAACTTCAAAAGGAACAGTGGGACAAAAGGTTTTCCCTTATTATCTTCTGAGTAGGTGTTTATAGTTGATTTATTTACTAGATCTGTGGGAGTTAAATTTCTTTCTTGTTCATTGCTTGTCGTAGGGTTTTCTGCTGATTTCAAAGCTTGTACAAGAAATTCCTTTTGCTGAGGGATTCTACATATGTCCATAACTGATATATTAGCCTTCAAATTCTTCAAATATTCAACTATGTTATAATCCAGTTTTGGCAATTCTCGGGTATGGATGATTATAGGGTTCTTATGGGGAGCAAAATGTTATTTCGGGTGATCAGGAGTTTCTCTTCCTCCCGGCGTTTGGGTAGTAGTAGTATATTTTGAGACAGGTGGACCCTTACTTCGCATTTGCGCGACCGAGACCTCTGCGGGTGGTTCTTGAAACTCAAATAGGTCATCGGAAGGCATGATTAAGTTAGGATCCCATATCAACATGGTTGTATCTTCTGGTGGATCAATCTCTTCTTGATCGACAACATTCATGAATGAACTGATTGGTTGTTTGGTCAGGGAGACTTCGTCTAGAAACCAATTGGCCATCAAATTCATGGCATGCACCCATTGATAGCAGTCTCTTTCGGAGTGGTTTTCCTGGTGATAAGTACAGAAAGAGTCATATGTTACATTTCCCAGATCGATATTTAAGTTAGCTGGGGGAGGTTCAATTGCTTTGAACAGAGGGTTTCTTTTAAAGAAAGTATTATAGGGTATTTGGCCTTGGTTTCCCTCCCCTGCGTTTCAATTCATGTCTATAATCTCGTTTGATAATTTCTTAACCATGTGTTGTAGGTCTTCTATGTCTCCATTCCCCTTTTAGGGATCTTGTTCTGCATGTTTCCCTGGCGGTCTAGTCAAAAGGAGTCCTCTCTTGGGAGGAGGTTGGACTTATTTTTTAACTAACGAGACCCGAACTTCCTTAAATCCCTTCATTTGGAACTCTATCATTTTGGCTTCTTCAAAATTCTCAGCTAGGGTTCGTTTGGCATCCCTCTTCACAAACATGGAAATAGAAGCTGGGAGTGCATTAGCATATACTTCGATTTGCAACTCTTGAGTTGGTTTA
>SNQJ01S0175743.1:20761-32343 GCA_010110895.2 Picea sitchensis | reverse complement strand
GGGGAATTACAATGTATAGTATTCCTTACTTGTCTAACAATAATCTTAGAATCTATGAAAACCTTCAATTATTTGACGTTTAAGTCTATGGATTTCTTTAGTCCTTGTACTAGAGCTTCATACTCGACGATGTTGTTTGTCATTCAAATTCAAGTTTATAGGATAGGAAATGATGTTTTCCCTTTGGATCAATGAGGATACACCCACCCCCAGATCCTTCCTGTGACTTAGATCCATCAAAGTATATGGTCCAAATTTGTGAATGTGAATTGTTTGTTTTCTCCTTCTTATTACTTTATTGCTCCCCTATCTTTTGTTCCGTAATTTCTAGCCCATGTCCTTGACATAAGAGGGTTTCCTCTGTCAGTATCGACGATTTCTTTTGAAAAAACATTTCATAATTTTGAGTGAGAGGGACATTAGATGAGAGAGGGGAGAAGTTGTCGAAGTAGGAATCACAGGAATAATTGCCTAACACAGGGAAATATGTTGATGAGGGTTCATTTAGGGTTTCTAAATAAGTGACAATATGTTTCATATACCTTTCCCTATCAATTCTGATCATATTTTTGTATCCCTTTAGCGGTATCCAAAGGTGTGCCTAGTCTGTACTAAAGTATCCGTTTAACTTCTTAGACCAATACCAACTTGGCAGTAACCCATAAGCTTATGGAATATATACTACAATGATGTCAATCACTTGCACAAACTTAGAATGTGTCTCTATTATTATCATTACATCTTTGAGTTCTCCCATGACCTTGACTTGGGTTCTGTCTAGTTGTATTCCATGTTTATCGCTTGTGAGAGGAACGACATTCAATTTTCTTCAAATAGACAAGGGAATAACATTGGAAGATGCTCTTGAATTGACTAAAAAATTGTGGAGGCTCCTGTTGAAAAATTCAAACTTCAAAAGGAACAGTGGGACAAAAGGTTTTCCCTTATTATCTTCCGAGTAGGCGTTTATAGTTGATTTATTTACTAGATCTGTGGGAGTTAAATTTATTTCTTGTTCATTGCTTGTCGTAGGGTTTTCTGCTGATTTCAAAGCTTGTACAAGGAATTCTTTTTGCTGAGGGATTCTACATATGTCCATAACTGATATATTAGCCTTCAAATTCTTCAAATATTCAATTATGTTATAATCCAATTTTGGCAATTCTCAGGTATGGATGATTATAGGGTTCTTATGGGGAGTGAAATGTGCTTTCGGGTGATCGGGAGTTTCTCTTCCTCCCGAAGTTTGGGTAGTAGTAGTATATTTTGAGACAGGTGGACCCTTACTTCGCATTTGCGCGACCGAGACCTTTGCGGGTGGTTCTTGAAACTCAAATAGGTCGTCGGAAGGCATGATTAATTCATGATCCCATATCAACATGGTTGTATCTTCTAGTGGATCAATCTCTTCTTGATCGACAACATTCATGAATGAACTGATTGGTTGTTTGGTCAGGGAGACTTCGTCTAGAAACCAATTGGCCATCAAATTCATGGCATGCACCCATTGATAGCAGTCTCTTTTGGAGTGGTTTTCCTGGTGATAAGTACAGAAAGAGTCAAATGTTACATTTCCCATATCGATATTTAAGTTAGCTGGGGGAGGTTCAATTGCTTTGAACAGAGGGTTTCTTTTAAAGAAAGTATTATAGAGTATTCGGCCTTGGTTTCCCTCCCCTGCGTTTCAATTCATGTCTATAATCTAGTTTGATAATTTCTTAACAATGCGTTGTAGGTCTTCTATGTCTCCATTCCCATTTTCAGGATCTTGTTCTGCTTGTTTCCCTGGCGGTCTAGTCAAAATGAGTCCTCTCTTAAGAGGGGTTGGACTTATTTTTTAACTAACGAGACTCGAACTTCCTTACATCCCTTCATTTGGAACTCTATCATTTTGGCTTCTTCAAAATTCTCAGCTAGGGTTCGTTTGGCATCCCTCTTCACAAACATGGAAATAGAAGCTGGGAGTGCATTAGCATATACTTCGATTTGCAACTCTTGAGTTGGTTTAGCTTCGGGTTGGAACTTGTTTAAGATGGTTGTGAATCTTTGATTGAAATCTTTAACCTTCTCCTTTGAAATCATGGTGGCAGTGAACAATTCAGCCATCAAAGCTCCTATAGTGGTTTCCTCAACAAATTTATCTAGAAAATCCTTCTGAAACTTTGTCCAACTGGTTATGGATCCTACAGGTAAGTTAAAAAACCATGTGGAGGCTGAGTTATCAAAAGTGTAGGGGAACATCCTGAAAACTATTTCTTCATGCTGGACATTCATCAGTCTGATAGCCAGTATGAATTTCTTGATATGATCTTCAGGCAACCCCGAGGTCTCGGGATCAAACTTAGGAAGTTACTTCTCTAGATGTTGGGGAAGGTTATGGACTGGTCCCGAGATGGCCAAAGCGTCTATGTCCAACCAAGGTTGATTTTTCTATGGTGGGTTTCCCCTTTCTTCATCACGGTCATTGTTGTCTTCCATATCTTCATATTCTGGGTTAAACTCCTCCTCTTTTGAAAAATTGTCTAGTTCAGAGACGTCACCGGTTGGCATTTCAAGGATCAGATTTAGAGGATGTTCGATTTCGGTGATTGAGAAATATATTAGGTATTCCAATGTGTGAAAAAAAACTTCATCGGGAGTATTGACCACTGGTCTACTTACTTGTTTTCTTTGAGGAAGTCTTGGAGCTAAGGACAACACACCGATCTGTTGGGTGTATGCTCTTGTGATTCTTCTAAATTGATTTAATTCCTCGTGAGGAACAACATAAGGTATGTCAGGGAACAAACGTTCTCCCTCAGGATGGGGTGAGTTACTTGTTTCAGGAATACTCAGTGTGTGTGGGTTGTCTGGGGAATGACTAGCCATGCATGTGGGTTGTTTTGAATCTACAGGCTGTCTGAAATATTATGTGAAATATGTGTTCAACCATTCATTCTTCTTGCCCTCCTTCTAGTGCCAATTCTGTTGATGGGTCCTAAATCCATTTAGTTCAACAACATGAACCAAACCTGCCACCAAGGCCCAATTAGATTCTACAACGTTTAGTATTGGAATGGTTCTCCAGATCTTGCAATCCGATCAATTAATCAATGGGATTTACGTTTTCTTGTGAAGGCACCTCCTTCAATTTGAACTTTCTCCTTTTGTATTTTCTCTTAGGTGGGACCGATATGAGATGTAATCTGATATAAACCAATTGGCAACAAACAACATTAAGTTTAACTACTAGAAAAGAGGTTGAGCTTGGGAGAACCTGCTACTCAAGCATGCAGACGACAATTTTATACCACAGGCTTAGTACTAATATTATAACCATGTGAGAATCCAATTACTATCTGAGATACTAATTATCATAAAGAAAACACATATGCGATAAGATAATGGCAGGAAAAATAATTTACCTAGTCTAATCATCCATCACATAATAACACGACGATTCATCTTCATCATAAAGAAAAGAACTGTAAAATATTGTATCAGATAACTTAACAATAGATTTAATAGATCTTACTCATTATAGCATCCATTCATGAGACGATATAGGAAATAGTTCTTCTCCACGTCCAATCACACATGCATTTGATGAAAATATAACTTTGTCTCTGGTCCAAAAGGACTTCTCTATTAAAGGTAGCTCGGAAATAGTTCTTAACAAAACCAAAAAAAGAGTTTCTTGCAACAACCATCGACCCTTGAATAATTGGTCAATTCTCTTATTTATAACATAAAAATAACTAAAAATAATGGCTAAAGTGCAGCTAAACAAAACAAAAATCCCCACGTGGCGTTCTCTCCTAACAGTTTTCCAACAGTCATCTCAAGATATCAGTTTGAAAGGGTGACTTTTCTCATACTCTGACCAACTAATGAACAGCTCCTCGCAGGTGTGGGCGTATGGAAATATGTGTTGTTTGATCAAATCCATGCAAATATATCTGATATTTACTGCATGTGTCCGATATTTCACCAGACTGACGCTTAACTACTGCAGCACAACCCGAGCTCTTATTGGGTGTTCCATAAATTGTTGCATCTATCCTGGCGTTGTGTCAGTAAACTTCACTAGCTTTTTGGCCCAGAACGAATCGTTCTTGGTGTGTGATTCGACTATGTCGCGCAAGTCATCAAAGTCATCGGGTGGGACAAACTCGAGGGGGCCAATATCCTTCATCACCCTGTTGATTTTATGACCCAGTTTCTTTCGGATTTCTCGGTGAGGTTGCTGAGATATTCTTGCTTAATACTCAGAGGCACCTTTCCTACAATTGAAATTAAAATCATTTAGATATTTTGTATATGACAACAATTGGAAAAATATATGTATAACGTGTAATCATGAAGAATCCAAACTAGTTCATACCTGTAAAGATTGCTAAACCTGATTGTTTGATACTTACGTGATCTCTGCGATACTTTTTCCAAGTTGCTTACCTCGCTCTTGGGTGTTCCGAACTTCTTTGCACATAGAATAAACTTGTTTACAATGACTCAAAAGGATTTAACAGAAAAGATCTTACCAGTCGTACCAGCCAATTAATCCGAGTGATTAGTGAAATTCAAACAAATCTACCGTCGAATCTCTGCAAATTAATTCTACGTGGGTTGATGGCGGAGGCGCGAAGGGTGATGCGTGGTATCGATAGGTTCAAACAGTCCTTTTGATTCATGCATGAATTAGCAATGAATGTAGGATTTGGAATTAATTAGTCCCTTGAATGTGTGGAATCTACACGTATCTGGTGCTAAAACGTCCCATCGTGTCTCTTTCCTAGTGGGCAGGTCGGGGATCAACGATGCATGGTGAACGCTTTCGTTGGTATCCTCCTGTCAAGAACTTCCAACATCGATTGATTTCGTCGTATAGTGATGATGTGGCAAGAACTGACTCAGGGTTCGTCTAGGCCTCGGGAACTGCTACTGACTCTGTGTAAAACTAGATCACATGTTTAACCACTCTGGCAATGACATATGGCAGATGAGGAAAGGTGATTTGATAATGTATCTCAATCAGAGTCTGGGTTCTAACAATATGCGTGTCTTAAAATAAACCTAGGACCATCGATGCCAAAAGATATTGGGGGTTGGTGATCGAGGATAAACTTATCACATTCCCTACAGACCAACTTTCTAGAAAACGTCGATGTCGAAAAGTATCAGGGATCGACTATCAACGAATCTTTTTATTTCTTCGTCAGTTCTTACTCTTTTATCCTTTTACCGATATCAAAGGGATCGGTCATCAACAATGTCCTTGTGTGATGCCTATCACGAAATAAAACTCCCTTCTGCCGACGCCGATGAAGATCGGCGCTCGGCGACCTCGGTCCTCTCGAATGATTTTCCTTCATCTCTAATTCCTCCCCGATGCCGAATCTTTGAGCACGTCGGGGGAAATTTTTTGGACTGTCAATTCTCTATTTAAATGTTATTCTTTTAAGTTATGGGTTATCACATATTCACACAAACTTTGAGAGACTTAAAAGAGAATAAAAGCGATAAGCAGAGGCAACATTTTAACAATGAAGTCAAATTAAACGGTGCAAAAGATCAAGTAGTACCCAAAAAGTAAAATTTTGACATAGACTTTTTAGTGTGTGTTGAGTGCTCAATAGTACCTATCATATATTGTTTCCTTGAGTGAGGAAAGATTAGGACAAATAGAGGGAAATGTGACTAGATCTAGTAGATATGATACACAAACAAGGACCAGAGGTGAAAACATCAGAAGAAAATTCTGTAGACGCAAGGAATTTTTTCTTGCCGAAGGAGGATCATGCTCTTATGGTGATGAGAGCATAGGAGACATAGAGGTACCACTCAGGTATAAGCATATGGTGAAACAATGGGTACCAGAGGAAATTTATTTGTTAGACATTGACTTCATTGTCAACAATAGGACATATCGCATTGCACCATCCTCCCTGCATGGCCTGGGCCTATTTTCCATGGATGGAGTAGCTATAAAATACAATACAGTAATTGAATTGATGGACTATGTCTGACCGTTTTAAAATTATAACGATTGGATGCGGATGGTATAGTACATGCGAAGTATGCAAATATATGCACTCACCTCAAATTATATAAACCTAATAAACAATGATAAAAATAAGGTAGTGACTATCTATATTGATGGAAGGCCTAAAGCTTCTGGAAATATCACAAGGTTTATAAACATCACATGACCTGGGGCAACAAACAAGCAACCAAATTGCATATATGAGGGTCGGGAAGAGAATTGGGTAGTCCTATGCGCAATAAAAAAGATAGCTCTCAGGGACGATTTATTAGTGGATTACCATTTGAATCGAACAGAAACATCAACTAATAGTGTGTGGGTACTGTTGGCACAAGGGCAGACCCAGGGTTCAACGCTACAACAAAGCACCAACAAAACCCTAACTACCGGCCCTTTCGACAACACCTGCGAAGCAGATGAAGTCTCACCTGAGTTACTCAGGTGTCTACAACCTTAGCTGGGACATAGATCTGTGATTACACACTTAGCGAAGCACTTAGCATTAATAGTTCTCCCTGAATTAACCCTTATTATACTTCGCAGTTAGCACAAAGCATCACAGTATTTACTTAGGTCTAAGTTAATTCAACACTTATCAGTATACAACATACCATATCTAATAGATTAAGCACTAAGCATATTATATATCAGGTCTAACATTCATTCATATCTCATAATCATAAAGCATAACTAGATATATCTAAACACATCAAGGCACTTAGCAAGGAAGAGAAAAACACATCAGATCGAAGCATAGAGCACAACACACAAAGTTACCATGGTTCACCCCCACCCTGGGGCTATGTCCACAAAGTCTTCTTCTTATATTATCTCGGCCAAGAAGTTACAACACAGAGCTTCAGCTATCCTTACTTCGCACAGGACAGAATATCTGCACACCTCGCTAGATCCTTCTTCCTTGCACTTCAACACAAAACTACAACAACTTGCACTGAGACCTTACAATATGCATCTGATCACACAGATCCAGTAACTAGCATTAAAACATCAACTATACATCACATAGATGTACTACCATCTACTACTTACATGGCCCAAGTATCTATTTATAGATTACAAAAATGGGCCTAAATGTGGGTAAACCCACGGGCCGCCATCCCTTTCCCGTTACATTAACCCAAAAACCCAAAAAGGACCCAAAGTGGGTCGAGATCCCATGATCTCTGCTTCACGTTGCGCTCCATATTTGACAGGCTTTCGAAGTCCCAAAATGGTCAAATATGACCAAGTATTCTTCAAAACTTGGTCAAGGGCCAACATGCCCCCAACACTCACCTATGACTCATCCCAAGTCACTCTAGTCTGATCAATTCTGCTTCAAATTCCTCGAGCTTGGATCGATCTTCTTTGACCTGCTGCAGTGTGATAGCCCCTTGCTCAATGAATTCTTGGATCACTGTGTCGTTTACTGTCCCTTCCAGGCATTGTTCTGTAGTGATGATAGCTTGTTGAAGCTTGGCTCTCTGGATTTCAACTTTGGTGAATAGTTGGCATGCTTTTTCTTGGATTGGTTGAAGTCGTTGGGAGACTTCCATCACTTTACTTTGTAGTGTGTGTACCTATTGTTGGGTGGTGCGTTGTTCTGCAAACCTCTTCATTCTTTTGACTGGGGTCAAGGCCTTCATTTTCACCTGTAGTGTGTCTACGTGTTGTGTTGCTTCTTGGAGCTATACCTCCAATGCATGAAACTCTGGGTTCTCTAAAAGGTTCTCAAGAGCTTGGGTGCTTCTAGAACACAAATACTTGTATTCCAAGGCAAAGGCTTTTAATCGGTTGACCGTGTTATGAGTAGTTGCCTCCCTTAGATCTCTTATTTATTGAGGAGTCTCAGGCACAGTACGGAGTTCTAGATCTATGATGCACTGCTGAAGTTGCTGGATTACTTCTTTAAGTTGTGCCCCCTACTGTGGAACATGTTCTTCAATCTTTACTTCTATGACCGTCACAGAGCGAAGTGTTTTGTGAACCCTTTCCTGTACTTCAAGTTTCTCTACTAGCAACTGTGCTTTTTCCTCATCCCACTTCACTTTCAAGGCAAGCTTTTCTCATTTTGACTTACTCTATTGTTCTAGAAGTGCGCTCTGTACTTGTGTTAAAGCCTGGGTGGCTTGTGCTATGTCTTCTTGAGCATGTCGAAGGAGAGCTTCAAATTTATCGGCGATCTGGTGTAATTGGGTGGGCTCATCATTTGTTCCTGTTGTTGTAACTGTCAAGGGAATAGTAGATGTTGCTCGGATGGACTGTAGTACATGCTGCATTCCTTGAATTTCACCCTTGATTCAGCTAAATAGCTCCTCCTGCTTCACTTCTTGTCTTTCTGCGATCTCTTGTGAAGCATCATTCAGTGTAACAGTTAAGAAGTTGAAGTCATATGGTGTGAGGGTAGTCTTAAACATAGTCTGGGTGGCCTTGGATTTCTTTCGGGATGAGGGCTTCGGTGGGGTGGTCTTCCTTTTCTTGGAGGGATCCTCCTCCTCTGTAGGTGGAGTAACCTCACCTTTGTTTTGCTCGACTTCTGTCCCACCTTGTTCTTCACCATCACCTCCCTGCGCAGGTGAGATCGAAGTGGTCTTCGTAGATGTGCTATGGATATCTTGAACTTCAACATCCTTCTTAGTCTTACTTGGTCCAGGTGTATCCAACATGGCTTCATGGATTTCTACTTCGGACATTTATGTGGGGTCTGCTGGAACAAGGAGGTCCGTCGACCAATCCTTGGTAATATGTTCCAAGTCTTCTTTTTTCAACTTGTAGTATGATTGGAGCTATTGTTTGTGGTCATCAATGCGTGGTGTGATATAGGTGAAGTGGTGGTCCACCCTGAACTTTATCAAAGGTCTAAACCTATGAAGTGTGTTTGGAGTGATGCGCGATGTAGACTTGATTGCATTCTTCATTTGGTTGTAATAGGCGTGGAAGACGACATTAGACTACCACTGTTTGTTCATGTCGTTGGAGTACCATAGCGTACAAAACTTTGCGGCCAGTGGTTCGAAGGGTTTGATCTCCGAAAAAGTGGCACCTTCTGGTAGCTCCCAGGCGATGAAGGTGATTAGTATGAGAAACCAACTGAAATGGAAATCGTACCCTTGGTCTTGCACTTCTCTGCAATCAAGCTCTAGTTGGTTTACAAGATACTGCACCTAGTTCATTTGTAGTCCTTCGACGCACTTCCCTGCGAGGTCAACTACGAATCCAATCACTTGTGTTGGTCTATTCTTGAGAACTAGCTTGCCCACGATCAGATGACAGGCAAGGCGTACTGCGCCATTCTACTTAGAGGCTACCTTGTAGCCTCATGTGCCCTTGTCAACATCGTCGTAAGTTTCTTTTATTCTCTACGCTAGTGTTCGGTCTGAGGTATTTCCTGGGTAATATTCCTATGGGTCAGGGCCTTGCATACTAAGTCCTATGATCTAATTGTTCAAGGTCGGATCCATAGTGATGCGGTGGTCTAGCCATAAATATCCTCTATGGTAGCAGGACAACAACAACTTGACACATGCGTTGACTTCATGGTGTTTGCAAAAGTGCGGGATCTTAATTACATTAAGTAGTGTGGACTGTGCGATGTTTTGGGTCCATGACTACGGGAAAATCTTAGAATTCTTGCCTTTGGTCATGGTTAAGTATTTATGCGGAGCTAACATGCTGTAAGATCTCTGAGGTTAAAATCACTAAATTTCAGTGCTGCGAGTTTATCCTGGTCAGCACAGATTGCGCGCACCCCTTTTGGAAGGTATGCGGTGATAAAAGCATACTCGAATTCTTGAGGTACATTGTCATGGTTGATGGCACCGTTTAGAGGTGGTAAGTAAGTCGGTAGAATGTGTGGGATAAGCTTGGCATTTGTGACGTCATCCTTGTGATTAGTTCTTCTCTCTATGTCGGCTCGAGATGTCCCTGCTCGAGCAGTTGATGGGGAGGCCTGCACTCCTATCATGGATGATGCTTGGACGCTGGTGGACATTCTTGTTTCTGACATGACTCTCTTAGTCATTAAGTCAATCAAAAATTCTTCAACTACTTTCTCAGTAGCGTTGAGCTCCTCTGACATACAAGATGGGGTCAACTATCTCGGGTGTGAAAATGAATTCAGAGGCTACAGTGAACGGTATGGAAATAAGGCGATGATCACTGGGTGAAGTAATCTCAAATTTCAGGCTCATATTCTCATTTAGCAAAAAGTGTTTTCGGTGCATGGCACGACAGACTAAGTAGGGAAACATAGCAACGGTCTGCTTACAATGGGTATGAGGAAACATTAATTGATGTTCTATCCATATGGTGCAATCTAACGGTCTAGTGGTGAGCCATAAATGTGCTCTGACCCATTCGGAATGATAGTCGAATGGTTATATTGGCTTCCAACGGCTATATCGCTTTGCTATGTCGAAGTGACCTATTATGATATCCCGACGAAGCTTGATTCCTGTGATTTTTCCTTCTGTGAATTTTTCTCTGGACTCTTCTGTAACTTTTCGATCTTGGCTTTCTTATTTCTTAGCTTCCTGACCTTTTTCCCAATGAGTTTTGTCTCGGTCATCCATTTTCCATTCTGATTCTTATCTTCTCTTATCATAGACACTTCGCAATGCTGAGATTCTTTCTTCAGATCCAAGGGTAATACTCTTTCATCATACGGATTAGGTATCTTGGTCTTCTGTGGTTCCTCTAATGCTCTTATATATTTGATATCCAAGTCCTTGGTGTTCAATAGCTTAGGTCTGTCCTCTTGTTCTTCCATCAAGTAGGAGATCCTTCTAGTCATAAATTCCATGAGTTCGTGTTTCTCCTGTTCTAGGGCGTCCTTTTCTTCTTTTCTCCGGATTTGGTCTTTTTCAATCCAGATCTTTCCTAACAAAGCTATAAATGGGGCATGGTCCTCAATAAATTTGATAACTTTGAATTCTTCCTCTGTCGAAGCTCCATGGGTGGTCATAGCTATCTGAGTAATCCTGCCACATAGGGTTACCATTTTTCCTTTAAATAATCCTATAGTTCTTAGCGAGGGCACCAGAGCAGGCCTTCTAAGGGTTTCCCAAATACCTTATGTCATAATGTTCAAATGTGTTCCTTCATCCAGAGAACAGTCAATGTTGAAGTCTCCTATTCTTACTTTGATTTTCTCCTTTTCTTTGAAGATCTCTGACAAACTGGCATTTTTATGTTCATCCAGGGTTTTCTTCATTTTCAGTAACATAATCTTTGATTCTTTCTGGGGTCCTGCTATTTCTGGATCTGCCTTAGGGTGTCCTTCATTCAGATTTATTCTTTCAAGCTTAGCAATCATTCTAGGGAAATATAATACTTCATGGTCCATAGCCTCGCAACAGAGATGACTCATTCTTCCACCAAGGAACTCCTTAGCTAGATGTCTCATTTTTCTGCAACTGTAACATAGGGTTAGTCCTCTCTTTCTTTTAAATGATCCCCAACCTCTTCTGTATTGTGCACTAGGATCATGGTAGCTAGCCTGCAAAAAATTCTTCCTAGGATCTTGCATCCAACTGTTAGTCCAAACATTCTTTCTATACAT
>SNQJ01S0175743.1:9749-20711 GCA_010110895.2 Picea sitchensis | reverse complement strand
TCACCGGTTGGCATTTCAAGGATCAGATTTAGAGGATGTTCGATTTCGGTGATTGAGAAATATATTAGGTATTCCAATGTGTGAAAAAAAACTTCATCGGGAGTATTGACCACTGGTCTACTTACTTGTTTTCTTTGAGGAAGTCTTGGAGCTAAGGACAACACACCGATCTGTTGGGTGTATGCTCTTGTGATTCTTCTAAATTGATTTAATTCCTCGTGAGGAACAACATAAGGTATGTCAGGGAACAAACGTTCTCCCTCAGGATGGGGTGAGTTACTTGTTTCAGGAATACTCAGTGTGTGTGGGTTGTCTGGGGAATGACTAGCCATGCATGTGGGTTGTTTTGAATCTACAGGCTGTCTGAAATATTATGTGAAATATGTGTTCAACCATTCATTCTTCTTGCCCTCCTTCTAGTGCCAATTCTGTTGATGGGTCCTAAATCCATTTAGTTCAACAACATGAACCAAACCTGCCACCAAGGCCCAATTAGATTCTACAACGTTTAGTATTGGAATGGTTCTCCAGATCTTGCAATCCGATCAATTAATCAATGGGATTTACGTTTTCTTGTGAAGGCACCTCCTTCAATTTGAACTTTCTCCTTTTGTATTTTCTCTTAGGTGGGACCGATATGAGATGTAATCTGATATAAACCAATTGGCAACAAACAACATTAAGTTTAACTACTAGAAAAGAGGTTGAGCTTGGGAGAACCTGCTACTCAAGCATGCAGACGACAATTTTATACCACAGGCTTAGTACTAATATTATAACCATGTGAGAATCCAATTACTATCTGAGATACTAATTATCATAAAGAAAACACATATGCGATAAGATAATGGCAGGAAAAATAATTTACCTAGTCTAATCATCCATCACATAATAACACGACGATTCATCTTCATCATAAAGAAAAGAACTGTAAAATATTGTATCAGATAACTTAACAATAGATTTAATAGATCTTACTCATTATAGCATCCATTCATGAGACGATATAGGAAATAGTTCTTCTCCACGTCCAATCACACATGCATTTGATGAAAATATAACTTTGTCTCTGGTCCAAAAGGACTTCTCTATTAAAGGTAGCTCGGAAATAGTTCTTAACAAAACCAAAAAAAGAGTTTCTTGCAACAACCATCGACCCTTGAATAATTGGTCAATTCTCTTATTTATAACATAAAAATAACTAAAAATAATGGCTAAAGTGCAGCTAAACAAAACAAAAATCCCCACGTGGCGTTCTCTCCTAACAGTTTTCCAACAGTCATCTCAAGATATCAGTTTGAAAGGGTGACTTTTCTCATACTCTGACCAACTAATGAACAGCTCCTCGCAGGTGTGGGCGTATGGAAATATGTGTTGTTTGATCAAATCCATGCAAATATATCTGATATTTACTGCATGTGTCCGATATTTCACCAGACTGACGCTTAACTACTGCAGCACAACCCGAGCTCTTATTGGGTGTTCCATAAATTGTTGCATCTATCCTGGCGTTGTGTCAGTAAACTTCACTAGCTTTTTGGCCCAGAACGAATCGTTCTTGGTGTGTGATTCGACTATGTCGCGCAAGTCATCAAAGTCATCGGGTGGGACAAACTCGAGGGGGCCAATATCCTTCATCACCCTGTTGATTTTATGACCCAGTTTCTTTCGGATTTCTCGGTGAGGTTGCTGAGATATTCTTGCTTAATACTCAGAGGCACCTTTCCTACAATTGAAATTAAAATCATTTAGATATTTTGTATATGACAACAATTGGAAAAATATATGTATAACGTGTAATCATGAAGAATCCAAACTAGTTCATACCTGTAAAGATTGCTAAACCTGATTGTTTGATACTTACGTGATCTCTGCGATACTTTTTCCAAGTTGCTTACCTCGCTCTTGGGTGTTCCGAACTTCTTTGCACATAGAATAAACTTGTTTACAATGACTCAAAAGGATTTAACAGAAAAGATCTTACCAGTCGTACCAGCCAATTAATCCGAGTGATTAGTGAAATTCAAACAAATCTACCGTCGAATCTCTGCAAATTAATTCTACGTGGGTTGATGGCGGAGGCGCGAAGGGTGATGCGTGGTATCGATAGGTTCAAACAGTCCTTTTGATTCATGCATGAATTAGCAATGAATGTAGGATTTGGAATTAATTAGTCCCTTGAATGTGTGGAATCTACACGTATCTGGTGCTAAAACGTCCCATCGTGTCTCTTTCCTAGTGGGCAGGTCGGGGATCAACGATGCATGGTGAACGCTTTCGTTGGTATCCTCCTGTCAAGAACTTCCAACATCGATTGATTTCGTCGTATAGTGATGATGTGGCAAGAACTGACTCAGGGTTCGTCTAGGCCTCGGGAACTGCTACTGACTCTGTGTAAAACTAGATCACATGTTTAACCACTCTGGCAATGACATATGGCAGATGAGGAAAGGTGATTTGATAATGTATCTCAATCAGAGTCTGGGTTCTAACAATATGCGTGTCTTAAAATAAACCTAGGACCATCGATGCCAAAAGATATTGGGGGTTGGTGATCGAGGATAAACTTATCACATTCCCTACAGACCAACTTTCTAGAAAACGTCGATGTCGAAAAGTATCAGGGATCGACTATCAACGAATCTTTTTATTTCTTCGTCAGTTCTTACTCTTTTATCCTTTTACCGATATCAAAGGGATCGGTCATCAACAATGTCCTTGTGTGATGCCTATCACGAAATAAAACTCCCTTCTGCCGACGCCGATGAAGATCGGCGCTCGGCGACCTCGGTCCTCTCGAATGATTTTCCTTCATCTCTAATTCCTCCCCGATGCCGAATCTTTGAGCACGTCGGGGGAAATTTTTTGGACTGTCAATTCTCTATTTAAATGTTATTCTTTTAAGTTATGGGTTATCACATATTCACACAAACTTTGAGAGACTTAAAAGAGAATAAAAGCGATAAGCAGAGGCAACATTTTAACAATGAAGTCAAATTAAACGGTGCAAAAGATCAAGTAGTACCCAAAAAGTAAAATTTTGACATAGACTTTTTAGTGTGTGTTGAGTGCTCAATAGTACCTATCATATATTGTTTCCTTGAGTGAGGAAAGATTAGGACAAATAGAGGGAAATGTGACTAGATCTAGTAGATATGATACACAAACAAGGACCAGAGGTGAAAACATCAGAAGAAAATTCTGTAGACGCAAGGAATTTTTTCTTGCCGAAGGAGGATCATGCTCTTATGGTGATGAGAGCATAGGAGACATAGAGGTACCACTCAGGTATAAGCATATGGTGAAACAATGGGTACCAGAGGAAATTTATTTGTTAGACATTGACTTCATTGTCAACAATAGGACATATCGCATTGCACCATCCTCCCTGCATGGCCTGGGCCTATTTTCCATGGATGGAGTAGCTATAAAATACAATACAGTAATTGAATTGATGGACTATGTCTGACCGTTTTAAAATTATAACGATTGGATGCGGATGGTATAGTACATGCGAAGTATGCAAATATATGCACTCACCTCAAATTATATAAACCTAATAAACAATGATAAAAATAAGGTAGTGACTATCTATATTGATGGAAGGCCTAAAGCTTCTGGAAATATCACAAGGTTTATAAACATCACATGACCTGGGGCAACAAACAAGCAACCAAATTGCATATATGAGGGTCGGGAAGAGAATTGGGTAGTCCTATGCGCAATAAAAAAGATAGCTCTCAGGGACGATTTATTAGTGGATTACCATTTGAATCGAACAGAAACATCAACTAATAGTGTGTGGGTACTGTTGGCACAAGGGCAGACCCAGGGTTCAACGCTACAACAAAGCACCAACAAAACCCTAACTACCGGCCCTTTCGACAACACCTGCGAAGCAGATGAAGTCTCACCTGAGTTACTCAGGTGTCTACAACCTTAGCTGGGACATAGATCTGTGATTACACACTTAGCGAAGCACTTAGCATTAATAGTTCTCCCTGAATTAACCCTTATTATACTTCGCAGTTAGCACAAAGCATCACAGTATTTACTTAGGTCTAAGTTAATTCAACACTTATCAGTATACAACATACCATATCTAATAGATTAAGCACTAAGCATATTATATATCAGGTCTAACATTCATTCATATCTCATAATCATAAAGCATAACTAGATATATCTAAACACATCAAGGCACTTAGCAAGGAAGAGAAAAACACATCAGATCGAAGCATAGAGCACAACACACAAAGTTACCATGGTTCACCCCCACCCTGGGGCTATGTCCACAAAGTCTTCTTCTTATATTATCTCGGCCAAGAAGTTACAACACAGAGCTTCAGCTATCCTTACTTCGCACAGGACAGAATATCTGCACACCTCGCTAGATCCTTCTTCCTTGCACTTCAACACAAAACTACAACAACTTGCACTGAGACCTTACAATATGCATCTGATCATACAGATCCAATAACTAGCATTAAAACATCAACTATACATCACATAGATGTACTACCATCTACTACTTGCATGGCCCAAGTATCTATTTATAGATTACAAAAATGGGCCTAAACATGGGTAAACCCATGGGCCGGCATCCCTTTCCTGTTACATTAACCCAAAAACCCAAAAAGGACCCAAAGTGGGTCGAGATCCCATGATCTCTGCTTCACGTTGCACTCCATATTTGACAGGCTTTCAAAGTCCCAAAATGGTCAAATATGACCAAGTATTCTTCCAAACTTGGTCAAGGGCCAACATGCCCCCAACACTCACCTATGACTCATCCCAAGTCACTCTGGTCTGATCAATTCTGCTTCAAATGCCTCGAGCTTGGCTCGATCTTCTTTGACCTACTGCAATTTGATAGCCCCTTGCTCAATGAATTCTTGGATCACTGTGTCGTTTACTGTCCCTTCCAGGAATTGTTCTGTGGTGATGATAGCTTGTTGAAGCTTGGCTCTCTGGCTTTCAACTTTGGTGAATAGCTGGCATGCTTTTTCTTGGATTGGTTGAAGTCGTTGGGAGACTTCCATCACTTTACTTTGTAGTGTGTGTACCTATTGTTGGGTGGTGCGTTGTTCTGCAAACCTCTTCATTCTTTTGACCGGGGTCAAGGCCTTCATTTGCACCTGTAGTGTGTCTACGTGATGCGTTGCTTCTTGGAGCTGTACCTCCAATGCATGAAACTCTGGGTTCTCTACAAGGTTCTCAAGAGCTTGGGTGCTTCTAGCACACAAATACTTGTATTCCAAGGCAAAGGCTTTTAATCGGTTGACCGTGTTATGAGTAGTTTTCTCCCTTAGATCTCTTATTTATTAAGGAGTCTCAAGCATGGTACTGAGTTCTAGATCTGTGATGCACTGCTGAAGTTGTTGGATTACTTCTTTAAATTGTGCCCCCTACTGTGGAACATGTTCTTCAATCTTTACTTCTATGACCGTCACAGAGCGAAGTGTTTTGTGAACCCTTTCCTGTACTTCAAGTTTCTCTACTAGCAATTGTGCTTTTTCCTCATCCCACTTCACTTTCAAGGCAATCGTTTCTCATTCTGACTTACTCTGTTGTTCTAGAAGTGCGCTCTGTACTTGTGTTAAAGCCTGGGTGGCTTGTGCTATGTATTCTTGAGCGTGTCGAAGGCGAGCTTCAAATTTATCAGCGATCTGGTGTAATTGGGTGGGCTCATCATTTGTTCCTGTTGTTGTAACTGTCAAGGGAACAGTAGACGCTGCTCGGATGGACTGTAGTACATGCTGCATTCCTTGAATTTCACCCTTGATTCGGCTAAATAGCTCCTCCTGCTTCACTTCTTGTCTTTCTGCGATCTCTTTTGAAGCATCATTCAGTGTAACAGTTAAGAAGTTGAAGTCATCTGGTGTAAGGGTAGTCTTAAACGTAGTCTGGGTGGCCTTGGATTTCTTTCGGGATGAGGGCTTCGGTGGGGTGGTCTTCATTTTCTTGGAGGGATCCTCCTCCTCTGTATGTGGAGTAACCTCACCTTTGTTTTCCTCAACTTCTGTCCCACCTTGTTCTTCACCATCACCTCCCTGCGCAGGTGAGATCGAAGTGGTCTTTGTAGATGTGCTATGGATATCTTGAACTTCAGCATCCTTCTTAGTCTTACTTGGTCCAGGTGTATCCAACATGGCTTCATGGCTTTCTACTTCGGACATTTCTGTGGGGTCTGCTAGAACAAGGAGGTCCGTCGACCAATCCTTGGTAATATGTTCCAAGTCTTCTTTTGTCAACTTGTAGTATGATTGGAGCTATTGTTTGTGGTCATCAATGCGTGGTGTGATATAGGTGAAGTGGTGGTCCACCCTGAACTTTATCAAATTTATAAACCTATGAAGTGTGTTTGGAGTGATGCGCGATGTAGACTTGATTGCATTCTTCAATTGGTTGTAATAGGCGTGGAAGACGACATTAGACTACCACTGTTTGTTCATGTCGTTGGAGTACCATAGCATACAAAACTTTGCGGTCAGTGGTTCGAAGGGTTTGATCTCCAAAAAAGTGGCACCTTCTGGTAGCTCCCAGGCGATGAAGGTGATTAGTATGAGAAACCAACTGAAATGGAAATCGTACCCTTGGTCTTGCACTTCTCTGCAATCAAGCTCTAGCTGGTTTACAAGATACTGCACCCAGTTCATTTGTAGTCCCTCGACGCACTTCCCTGCGAGGTCAACTACGAATCCAATCACTTGTGTTGGTCTATTCTTGAGAACTAGCTTGCCCACGATCAACTGATAGGCAAGGCATACTACACCATTCTGGTTAGAGGCTACCTTGTAGCCTCATGTGCCCTTGTCAACATCATCGTAAGTTTCTTTTATTCTCTACGCTAGTGCTCGGTCTGAGGTCTTTCCTGGGTAAGATTCCTGTGGGTCAGGGCCTTTCATACTAAGTCCTATGATCTAATTGTTCAAGGTCGGATCCATAGTGATGTGGTGGTCTAGCCATAAATATCCTCTGTGGTAGCAGGACAACAACAACTTGACACATGCGTTGACTTCATGGTGTTTGCAAAAGTGCAGGATCTTCATTACATTAAGTAGTGTCGACTGTGCGATGTTCTGGGTCCATGACTGCGGGAAAATCTTATAATTCTTGCCTTTGGTCATGGTTAAGTATTTATGCGGAGCTAACATGCTGTAAGCTTTACGATCTCTGAGGTTAAAATCACTAAATTTCAGTGCTGCAAGTTATCCTGGTCAGCACAGACTGCGCGCACCCCTTTCCGAAGGTATGCGGTGATAAAAGCATACTCGAATTATTGAGGTACGTTGTCATGGTTGATGGCACCATTTAGAGGTGGTAAGTAAGTCGGTAGAATGCGTGGGATAAGCTTGGAATTTGTGACATCATCCTTGTGCTTAGTTCTTCTCTCTATGTCGGCTTGAGATGTCCCTGCTCGAGCAGTTGATGGGGAGGCCTGCACTCCTATCGTGGATGATGCTTGGACGCCGGTGGACATTCTTGTTTCTGACATGACTCTCTTAGTCATTAAGTCAATCAAAAATTCTTCAACTACTTTCTCAGTAGCGTTGAGCTCCTCTGACATACAAGATGGGGTCAACTAGCTCGGGTGTGAAAATGAATTCAGAGGCTACAGTGAACGGTATGGAAATAAGGCGATGATCACTGGGTGAAGTAATCTCAAATTTCAGGCTCAGATTCTCATTTAGCAAAAAGTGTTTTTGGTGCATGGCGTGACAGACTAAGTAGGGAAACATAGCAATGGTCTGCTTACAATGGGTATGAGGCAACATTAATTGATGTTCTATCCATATGGTGAAATCTAACGGTCTAGTGGTGAGCCATAAATGTGCTCTGACCCATTCAGAATGATAGTCGAATGGTTATATTGGCTTCCAACGGCTATATCGCTTTGCTATGTCGAAGTGACCTATTATGATATCCCGACGAAGCTTGATTCCTGTGATTTTTCCTTCTGTGAAGTTTTCTCTGGACTCTTCTGTAACTTTTCGATCTTGGCTTTCTTATTTCTTAGCTTCCTGACCTTTTTCCCAATGAGTTTTGTCTCGGTCATCCATTTTCCATTTTGATTCTTATCTTCTCTTATCATAGACACTTCGCAATGCTGAGATTCTTTCTTCAAATCCAAGGGTAATACTCTTTCATCATACGGATTAGGTATCTTGGTCTTCTGTGGTTCCTCTAATGCTCTTATATATTTGATATCCAAGTCCTTGGTGTTCAATAGCTTAGGTCTGTCCTCTTGTTCTTCCATCAAGTAGGAGATCCTTCCAGTCATAAATTCCATGAGTTCTTGTTTCTCCTGGTCTAGGGTGTCCTTTTCTTCTTTTCTCCGGATCTAGTCTTTTTCAATCCAGATCTTTCCTAACAAAGCTAGAAATGGGGCATGGTCCTCAATAAATTTGATAACTTTGAATTCTTCCTCTGTCGAAGCTCCTTGGGTGGTCATAGCTATCTGAGTAATCCTGCCACATAGGGTTACCATTTTTCCTTTAAATAATCCTATAGTTCTTAGCGAGGGCACCAGAGCAGGCCTTCCAAGGGTTTCCCAAATACCTTATGTCATAATGTTCAAATGGGTTCCTTCATCCAGAGAACAGTCAATGTTGAAGTCTCCTATTCTTACTTTGATTTTCTCCTTTTCTTTGAAGATCTCTGACAAACTAGCATTTTTATGTTCATCTAGGGTTTCCTTCATTTTCAGTAACATAATATCTAATTCTTTCTGGGGTCCTGCTATTTCTGGATCTGCCTTAGGGTGTCCTTCATTCAGATTTATTCTTTTAAGCTTAGCAATCATTCTAGGGAAATATAATACTTCATGGTCCATAGCCTTGCAACAGAGATGACTCATTCTTCCACCAAGGCACTCCTTAGCTAGATGTCTCAGTTTTCTGCAACTATAACATAGGGTTAGTCCTCTCTTTCTTTTAAATGATCCCCAACCTCTTCTGTATTGTGCACTAGGATCATGGTAGCTAGCCTGCAAAAAATTCTTCCTAGGATCTTGCATCCAACTGTTAGTCCAAACATTCTTTCTATACATAGGTATAACATATCTATCATTATTCTTATCAGATCTATTCATATCAAGCTTTCTTTCATCTATTAATTCCCTAGTCTTCAAACTAGGACATAATCTATCAATCATACCTAGATTCATTCTCTTAGAAACAAAAAAATTCACTTATTTTACTTCTACAGAGAACAAATCTTTCAGATCTAAAATTTTAACTATTCTTACCTTTGTCAGAGCACAAAACTTACAGATATTACCTCTTTCTTGCATATCTGACCTCTTTTCTCGTAGATCTGGCCTCTTTTCTCGCATATCTGGCCTCTTTCTTTCAAAAATTTCCACTTTTACTTTTCTTAGAGCACACAACATTCAAATCTCACTTATTTTCTTCATATCTGACCTTATTCCTGGTACAAAACTTCACAAGTTAAGTAAAAAGCTGTGCACTAGGGCACAGATCTACGCATAGAGATTTATTTGCACAAATCTTCTTCTTCTCTAGTCCCTAGCAATCATAGTTTCAAGTCCCGACGATGGAACCATTTGTTGGCATAGGGGCAGACCCAGGGTTCAATGCTACAACAACGCACCAACAAAACCCTAACTATCGGCCCTTTCGGCAACACCTGTGAAGCAGATGAAGTCTCACCTGAGGTAGAGGTAGGGGTGATTGCAGGACTCAGGTGTCTGCAACCTTAGCTGGGACACAGATCTGTGATTAAACACTTAGCAAAGAAATTAGCATTAATAGTTCTCCCCGAATTAACCCTTATTATACTTCACAGTCAGCACAGAGCATTGCAGTATTTAATTAGGTCTAAGTTAATTCAACACTTATCAATATACAACAGACCAGATCTGATAGATTAAGCACTAAGCATATTATATATCAGGCCTATGATTCATTCATATCTCATAAGAATAAAGCATAACTAGATCTATCTAAGCACATCAAGGCACTTGGCAAGGAAGAGAAAAACACATCAGATCGAAGCACAAAGCACAACACACAGAGTTACCATGGTTCACCCCCACCCTAGGGCTATGTCCACAAAGTATTCTTCTTATATTATCTCAACCAAGAAGTTACAACATAGAGGTTCAACTATCCTTACTTCACACAGGACAAAAGATCTGCGCACCTCGCTAGATCCTTCTTCCTTGCACTTCAGCACAAAACTACAACAACTTGCACTGATCCCTTACAATATGCATCCGATCACACAGATCTAATAACTAGCATTAAACCATCAACTATACATCACATAGATGTGCTACCATCCACTACTTACATAGCCCAAGTATCTATTTATAGATTACAAAAATGATCCTAAGCGTGGGTAAACTCACGGGCTGACATCCTTTTCCCATTACATTAACCCAAAAACCCAAAAAGGACCCAAAGTGGGGTGAGATCCCGTGATCTCTGCTTCGTGTTGCGCTCCATCTTTGACAGGCTATCGAAGTCCCAAAATGGTCAAATATGACCAACTATTCTTCAAAACTTGGTCAAGGGCCAACAAGTACTTATGCAACACCTCTTTAAGCAACTTCTACTTATTGCATTATTTTTTTTTTATCTTTAACAATGTTTTAAATATTTCACGATCCCAATTTTATAATAATGTGGGAGGTTGGTCGTTGAGGTTGATTTTATTTGGGTGGGGATAGTTTTTTTTGTTATCGTTAACAATTTTTTAAATATTTGGGGGTTCTAATTATATTATAATGTGACAGGATGATCATGGAAAAGGGCCAGCCACAGAACATGTAAATGATTATCAAATTTGTCTTTCATTTTACGTGAATTTTATTATTTCTTTATATAATTTTATTTGTGTGGTGATCAGTTATTTCATTTGTTTATATAACTAAAATAACATTGATTTTCATGTTGAAATTATATGTAGTCGGCAAGCCATGTTGATCATGATTCC
>SNQJ01S0175742.1:17060-32094 GCA_010110895.2 Picea sitchensis | reverse complement strand
GGGGTCACTCGGAGGTATACCCACAATGATGAGTGGAAGCCTTTTGAGTTGATTTCGGGCTAGATACCCTGCCCTTGCGTGTGGATCGGACTGTTGACTGTTCCCCCAGGATTTACTGTTGTTGGTGGTGACATTAGTGGCTTATCTCTCTAGGTTCTTACCCAAGGTGACTGTGGAGGGGAAAGTCTTCACGGTACCTGGAATTGACATTGACCAAACTCACTCGGGCTCCTTGGAGGGTATACCCATGATTATGTGTGGGAGCTTGCACCAGGGTGTTAGTCTGTTAAGAAGGTCGTCAGCGTAAATTTTCCACCTTATCCCCACCCCTTCTCGTCTCATTGTTGCGACGTTGGATTTCATCACCAACTAGTGGCTTCGACATTAGAAGGTCTTGTTTGCCTGGTGATTGCTTCCTATATTTTTTTTACTAGCGCATGTTGTTTTTTTCTCGAAGTTGGCCATAGGAATTTCTTTGCGGAGCATGTCACTCATTTACAATAGCTCCCCCACGTCGTTCACATAGAATGCAGGGTTTATCTCCCGAACATCTAGACGTTTCACAACCCTTGCCTACAACTACACCTAAGGGCTCTCCTCGGCAGAGTGAAGTCCCAGACGTTTCTACACCACCTCCACAGGTATAATGAATTGACTGTCTAGAACCTTATCGAATTACCAATACTAGAGAAGATTTTCAAATTCACCGTGGTGAACGACCCTTTGTGCAATTAAATTCTTCCAGAGAAAATGTTCCCAACCCAAAAATCTTTCCCGTTGCACGCTCTTGAATGTATGCATCTCCTTCAACAATGCCAACATGGAAAGAGTACAAGCACCACAACAAATTGGCACCCTAGAGTGCCAATCAATGAAAAGGCAAAGCCCTCTCGGGGAGCCACAACAATCCCTCAAACTCCACGTACATAGAATGGAAAGGGGTTTTTCTTACAAGTTCCTCCCACAATGAGAATTGCCAACATTACCGCTCATGTCTTATCGAGCAGAGATGGAAAAACACTAGATGTCAACCACCCTACAAATGACCCAAGGCCAATCTTCAGGAATACCCAACAACCAGCTCGTTTCCCGCACCACCTTTTTCACGAATGGAAAACCTCCACCGTCAAACATGATAATAATGAGCCAAGAACCAACCAACCCTGCAAATGGGACTAGGCCAAATCTTCAGGTGGACCCGGTAGGTAGCTCCTTTTTATCACATCACCCCTAGCAAAAAATGCCAATCTGACAAAACCGACCGAAGGGCCTGCGACATGACTCATGTGCTACTAAGAATTTTTTTATAAGCCATACAACAACAGATGCAAGGCCCTACAAGGAAGCCACAACAATCACTCAAACTCCATGAACCGTGAAGAAGAGTTATCATTCAAAGCACCTCCCAAGATGAGCTTTGCTACACTTACCACTCATGTGCTACCGAGCAACGTGATAACAAGCCATGAATCGACTAACCCTACAAATGGCCCTAGGCCAATATTTTGGTGGTGGACCCGACATGCGTCTCCTTTTTATCACACCACCCCTCGCACGAAAGATGGAGCTTCACTATGCTTACCGCTCATGTGCTACTGAGCAACGTGATAACAAGCTAAAAACCGACCAACCCTGTAAATGGCCCTAGACCAATCTTCAGGCAAACCTGGTAGGCATGCTCCTTTTTATCACATCACCCCTGGCATGAAATGCCAAAATCCAACAAAATCGGAGGGCCTAGGACACAACTCACATGCTATACCAAGAAATTGTTGTTCTAAGCCATACAACAATAGATTCAAGGCCCCACAAGGAAGCCACGACAATCACTCAAACTCCACAACAAGTGAAGAAGAGTTCTCTTTCAAAGCGCCTCCCAATATGAGCTTCGCTACACTTACCACTCATGTGCTACCAAGCAACGTGATAACAAGTCGATAATCAATCAACCCTGCAAATGGCCCTAGGCATTGTCATTTGATAAGTGATTGTTTGTGATGGCATTTGAAAGGAAATTTTGCATTGTAGTACAGGGTTGATCTAGAAAATATTCTCTCTCTCCCATACATAGGATTCATTGAATGAAAATTGTTATATTTCATTCTCATCCTTGCATTGTTTGGGTCAGAGTCATACAACATAAGTTTCATTTCCGTTACCTTTGAGTAAAAAACAGCTCTTAAGAACATTGCGTAATCATAAAATTTATCTAGTAACTCTTTTCTAGGGCTCTTTTACACCAACATTTAGCTAGGCTAGTGCTTTGGAGTAGGAAGAGAGATACACTCTCCAAAAGCTCAAAAAACACAATAGCATCTTGAGTTAAGGAGTGTTAAATTCCATTTGCAATATCCTGTCCTGGGAAGCCCTTCTCAAAAAAGGGTCAAGCACTAGGTCACATTGGTGTTGGCAGAGTTACTCACCCTGCTTTGTTGACATCAGTGTAGAGATTGCACGTATTACAGGGGTCACTCGGAGGTATACCCACAATGATGAGAGGAAGCCTTTTGAGTTGATTTCAGGCTAGATACCCTGCGCTTGCATGTGGATCAGACTGTTGACTATTCCCCCAGGATTTACTGTTGTTGGTGGTGACCTTAGTGGATTATCTCTATAGGTTCTTACCCAAGGTGATTGTGGAGGGGAAAGTCTTCATGGTACCTGGAATTGACGTTGGCCAAACTCACTCGGGCTCCTTGGAGGGTATACACACGATTATGTGTGGGAGCTTGCACTAGGGTGTTAGTCTGTTAAGCAGGTCGTCAGCGTAAATTTTCCACCTTAGCCCTGCCCCTTCTCTTCTCGTTGTTATGACGTTGGATTTCATCACCAACTAGTGGCTTCGACATTAGAAGGTCTTGTTTTCCTGGTGATTGCTTCCTAGATTTTGTTTACTAGCGCGTTTTGTTTGTTTCTTAAAGTTGGCCATAGGAATTTCTTCGCAGAGCTTGTCACTCGTTTACAATAGTTCCCCCACGTCATTCACGTAGAATGCAGGGTTTATCTCCCGAACATCTGGACGTTTCACAACCCTTTCCTACAACTACACCTGAGGGCTCTCCTCGACAGAGTGAAGTCCCAGACGTTTCTACACCACCTCCATAGGTAGAACGAACTGACTCTCTAGAACCTTACCGAATTACCAATACTAGAGAAGAATTTCGAATTCGCCATGGTGAATGACCCTTTGTGCGATTAAATTCTTCCAGAGAATTAATTGTTACCTCTTCTGGATCACCCATTGAGTCTCTTCCCGGTATAGAAGACCAAGATCCTTTTTGGTTAGTAGATGTACGCAAGGGCCTCTTTAGTCCTGAGTCGCCTGTGGTCTCCGAAATCAACCCGCCAATGTTTTCTGATACAGAGACTATACTGTTGAATACTACTTATCACTTTACTCTCCCTACTGAAATGGCTCATCTCGCAAATACTACGAGTGTCTCCACTGGGTTCACTACAACTAGTCTTGCTCCTATCAACACACAACGAATGCCCAATGTCACTCCGACACTACCACCCGGATACCATGCGTTGAATGATTTTTTGAATGCTTATGTTCCAACACCTCCGCAAACCCCATCTGGTACTCCCGGGGGTCCTTCTGGGCATTCTATTCCAGGTTTTATTCCGACACTCCCTCAATTTCCTTTCGGCAATCCTAATCCTAGTGGAACTATACCGTCTATTACACCAAACTTGCAGATTCTTGTTGGTGGACAAGGTGGTACGATTCCATTTCCTCCTAACAGATACAATCCACTTACTACACAACCTACGATTGGTACACAATTTTTGGTTGGAACTCCACCTACGATAGGGGGACCAACCCCACCTTTTGGACAAAATATACCTCCTGCTTTGGCCCAGTATTGGAATCAGAAAATCTTCCTCAAATGACTGGGGGGAAACAACCTGTCCCTACTATAGGCCAACCATATCCAGGTATACCTAATCCTATTTGGGGTCAGGGTCAAAATGCTCAACCTCAGGTCCCTACTCAAACTCAAGGTTACCATCCTTGGAATTACTATCCTCTCCAACCACCACCGAATCAGCCAGGGTCTTCCCACTATGGGCAGACTGCATAGGGTCCTATTGGTTTTCCAACAGGGCTTCCACCCGAAAGTCACCAGTACCCGCAGGTGAATCGACAGTTTCCTTGTCTTTCTACTTTGGATTTTCCTGATTTGTCTAGGATTCTAAATGATCCTATTCGTCACTCTCCCCAATGGCCTGTTATTCCAGCTAAAGTACCATTGAACATTCCTAAATTTGATGGAAAAGTGGGAGAGGACCTGAACAATCACGTTATGACTTTTCACCTATGGTGTTCATCCAAATCGTTGATGGATGACTCCATTCGTTTACGTCTTTTTCAACGAACCCTTACCGGTTCTGCTGCGAAGTGGTATATTGAATTGCCACGAGATTTTTTCTCTAATTTCAACACCCTAGCTATGGATTTTCTTACACATTACCAGTTACCGATCCATTATGATACTGGGAATGAGATTTTGAATTCTTTCAAACAGAATAAAGTCACTCATATATCTAATCATATACATGAGTGGCGCAGACGTTGGCGTCTCATTAAACTTGAACTCCCCGATCAGTTACTGGCAAAATGGTTTACAAAATCCTTTGTAAACGAAATTGGTAAAGACATTTCCATGGGTGGCATTGTCACAGAAGAGCAGGCTATAAGTCGTGCTCAATATATTGATCTTGTTTATTCGCAAATGGGAACACTTTATGATTTATTACCTGAGTTAACTCGTCCTGGTACTTCCAACACTTCAACTACTCCAGTTGCCTCACATGCAGCTGACAGTGTGATTGGTACTGCCCAAACCCAATCACATTCTGTTTCAAGAACCAACCCTAAATCTACTTCTTCTAATTTTCAAAATGTTCCATATCCTGCCACTTCCACCGGTAAAACTTCTGAGGTGAACGTCGTTCAATCTACCCCAACCGGTAAAAATAAATCGAAAAAGGGGAGAGGCAGGAATAAGGAGGGAAAAAATAATAATCAAACAGAGCAAACTAAAACCCCTCCTGTTGAAGATCGGGATAAGCACAAACCACGATACCCTTGCCTTATCTGTGGTGACGATCACTACATGAAGGATTGTCCATGAGATGTCAAGGTTACTAAGTTCCTTCAAGGAACGCCGAAACCATCTACGTCGGCAGTCTTGTCCCAACCCTTCCCGTCTCAACAACAGGCTCAGTTGGTCATCCATGACCAACCATCTACTTCTACGACATCATATGTTTTTATGTGTACCGATGATTCTAAGCCAAACAACATTGCACTCATGACTAGAGCCAAAGATTATTCTCTGTCTAAGGAGAAAGTTGATGATTTACCTCCTTCTTTGGTTCAACCCTCTCCACTGACTCCACCTACAAATAGTCCTCTTCATATTGAATGACCGAATCTTGATACAGTTCTGCGACCACCCCCAAAAGGTGTTGTTAGGAAATCGAGTTTCAATCCTCATGCTCGTGCGGCCCAGAAATACAACATTGTGGAAGATCTGGCCCAGGCACCTTCAGCGATGTCAACCCTTGAAGTCCTTCAGTCTTGTCCTACACAACGGAAGGCTCTGTTGAAATCTATAGGTGGAATTGACCCAACCGATACGAATTTAATATTCTTTGACTTGGATGATCATATTCCAAGGTTACCCCCTCAAATCGCATTCCAGATACAAGTTGTTTTCTCTGACAAGAACATTTGTTGAACTGTTATCGATGAGGGTGCCTCTACGTGTGTAATGTATTTTGCTTGTTGGAAAGCCATTGGATCTCCTCCTTTAAATGAAGTGGAAGTCTTTGATTCTCCCCTTGATTATAATATTTTGCTTGGTCGTAGCTGGATAGATTCCATGCGTGCGGTTGTGTCAACACTTTTCCGTGTAGTACATTTTCCTCATCAAGGAAAGGTTGTTACTGTCGACCAACTTGCCTTCTTCAATTCCGATACTTGTACTGGCAACGTACCATTTATAGCTAAAACCCCGTCGGGTTACGAGAATGTCGGTGTAGGCCTTTTAAAAGACTCTTCGTTAATGGGTACTTTCCCCATTCCACCACCTAATGTTCCACGCCCGTCAGTTGCTTCTATCAACATGATATCCACCGTACCTCATGCACTTCCTATGTCTTCTGACACTTGGATAGTCCCTGACCCTGGAGATCACACTCGTTTCAGCAACATCATGTCGTTAAGTCCGGTTGAGTCTGCTTATCACGCCATTCAATCGACAACACCTTCTACCCCCTCTCTTGATGAGTTGTCTCCCAATCCTTTCCGTGTTATCTTTCCCACTGATGAGATGATCATGTCCGTCATGGAGGACACCACTTGGGACAACGGGCATCATCGTTCCATACTCTTTCTGGAACAACACAATATTGAAGATTACCATCGGATTTTGACTCGGTTGACCAATGTTGTCATCTCGCCTGTTCCTGTGGTCTCAATTGATCCCTTTACAACAGGGGGCATTGATTTCATGACCTGTCACCCTAACTTGGCCGGGGGGCATGGTTACATTACTGTAGCCGTGGATTACTTCATGAAATGGGTCGAGGCGAGGTCGACATTTGACAACACTGGTATCCATTTGAGTGAACCCAGGAATGGGTTGTACTTGAAGAAGTACTATGCATAAATCATTTGTGAACAAGTACTTGTATTTTATGTATCATACTTTGTGTGTGTTACTTTGTTTTTCTTTTGACGTTATCTAGTCTCTGCCCTTATGTGACGTTGTGTTTGATTTCTAGATGTCGGAGTCTTCGCTACCCTATATTGGCTTCACTGATGGTGCTAGACATAGTACTCAGAACCTAGCTTCCACTGCCAGAGCAATCTATGCCCCAACAAACGAACTTATATCTTTACGAGGTGTATGTCTTGGCCGTGCAACCAACAACATTGCAGAGTATAGTGTCGTTATTGAATTATTGGTTGATGCTATCTCACTCAGAATTTGTCATTTGGTTGTGCAACTTGACTCGCAGCTTGTAGTACTACAACTAAGTAATATCTACTCTATTCGAAGTCCTACTTTGTTACAGGTGTATTTGCAAATTCGTCTCTTGGAACGATATTTTGATCACATTGAATATCAACATATTCCTAGATGTATTAATACATTAACAGATGCATTGGCTAATTATGTATTGGACAGACATTTGAACCATTTATAAATCAAACACATTAAAATTCACACAATATAATGTAAGCCGGTAGAAGCCATCTGTATATATAACGATCAAAAGAGTTTGTTTTTTACAAAAAGTTTGTCCGAAGACCAAAATATCAAAATTTGAAGCTCATAGCTTCTACAAAGTGACGTCACGGATGACGTTCATGGTAACACAAAACTGGCCTAGAAACCCTACGGAGAAGTCGACCCATAACTGCTGATACCCCTACAGTGTGACATTGATCATGTCGTGGAACCTCTTCCAGAGTCATATCTGGAATGTCCGTTGTCAGGCCCTCTAAATTCTGTTCCACCACCTGATAATCTTCGACATACTGTGGTGGTGCTGCTGCTACCTCTCCTCGTCGTTGGATAGGAGAGGTGCCAGGAGGTCTATACGGTCCAACATCTATGTTATCAACAAACATTTTGTGTTAGTCTTTGGATAAATATATAAAACAAAAACATTTGAATATGATAAAAAATTCAAAAACATTTAAAAAGAGAAAATGCGTGTACTTCTTACCGAGGTCTCCCCACTGAGCATCCTCAGGTAGTGCTAAATATGGATCTCCTCGAAAATCCAACTCGGCATAAGCGTATTCATCGACCATCAACATTTGGTTCTGAAGCCAGTCAAACAAAATATCGTCGTACTTGACGATTGGTCCTGCCACGTGTCGGGCCATGAGTCGACACCATCTCAGCATTCTTGGATCCCTAGGACCCGGGAAGTCCCACTCAACCTGTAGTCTAAATACGGGGACCCTCTCGAGGAAGAAGGACACTAACAAAGATCCATAACCAAATTGTTTCAATTCACCTCACCTGCATTTGGTTAATTGCCTTTTGATACTGCGAAGCACAACATCTGCCCAGTTAAATACTCGAGCCTCAGTACACTCGATGGCGTACTAGAAGTAGCTCTGTAATGCCATATGAGGAGAAAAACTCCCGACCATATGAGCTATATTAAAGAGGATAGTGCGGAGGGTCAAGTCTTGTACCCCCCAGATAGAAACTTTTCCTTTTTTCCTCTCGGCCTCAGGTACACAGTATTGATTGCAGTACTCACTCATCTTTAATCCACCGCCTCTACTACCGGTCATGCTGACATAATACCCGCACCTAGATAATCCAGTCAAGAAGTATATGTCCTCAATGTCTATGGACAATGTGTGAGCTCCTACATTGAAAACTTGCTGATCTGGGTCCCACATATGGACTAAATACTCTAGTAGTCTGACTTGGGCCCTCATGCCCGGGATGTGAAAGTATTTTAAGAGCCCACAATCTCTCAATGCAGCTATGGTGGGAGGATGATTCTCGTCATTTGCATTATCCTCTTCATGTTCTCGTTCAGGCCACTCAAGCACCATGTTTATGGCTATTTATCTGCACAAGGAACATAAAAGGAGGATTAATGATTTTGTTCATGATCTATATTTTTTTTCATTGGCTAAATATTTTAAAAAAAAATGGGTTCTGCGGTTCTCGCAGGTGCCTCATTTACACAGTGCGAACACCTCGCAGGTGGCTCAAGGATCACCTATGAGAACGCATCATTCTCACAAGCCCCGTATGGAATTCCTGTGAGAATGCCTATGCGCATGTAGATTTCAAAAAATAACTTGAAACTAAAAAATTAACCAATGCAATCAAAAATTTAAACCATGAGAATGTCAAGGATGAAGATTTTACCTTAATGCTTTAGATGGCTCGTTGAATGATCTCTTGTAGCTCCCAATAATCGACGCCAAGTTCGGAGGGTAAAAGGGGGGTTTTGGAGCTCAATAGTGGAAATGTGAAATGATATGGTAAAAATGGTTATTTACTCATTTGATTTACTTTTTACTATGTCATTTTGAGTTTTTATGCTTATTTATTGATTAAACCTAATCCCTAATGTTATGTTGAGTGTATTTCTTGCAAGTGTGATGATTTTTATTATTCAATGCAGGGTTATGGACATATTTTTCTCCGTTATGGTGTGTTTTTGATGGTTTTTTATGGTTCTTACATAAAACCTCGAGCATCATTTTTGTCCGTTCTTGCGCTCATGAAAAACATAAGAACGTGATCGAGCATAGTTTTATCACTTTTTCGGGCTCAACAAGTTTATACGAAAAAGGAACCCCCCTGGAGTTCTCTTTAAGCTCTTTTCAGACTCTCTAAACATGAAAAGATCACCAAGTGACCTTGCTATTTTCACGCTCGCTAAAGTATTTGAAGTACGCTTCTGGTGAGCGATAATTTATCTCTTTTTTGGTCTCGTCCAGACTATTTTACAAAAAAGGAACTGAGAGAGTTCTCTTTTAAGTGTTTTTTCAAACTCTATAATCTTGAAAAACCTTCGAGTTTACTATCTCTGGATTCATTAAACAAACATTGACAGACCCGTGATGGGACTGAACCACTCCTTCTTAAGGTTCGTTAAATATACTCCGAGGGACTCGTCTGAAGGATGAGATTATATCAACAAGCATATGTTATCCTCCTCAATCTTGCGTAAAAGTAAAGAGGTACTCGCCAGAAATGGTGGGGGAAAATTTGGGAAAGGGATATGTTTCATTTTTGTATTGATTGGCAGTAAGTGTCACTCTTGAACATGACACCCCCTATTCATCATTTGAAGCCGGTTTGGGAAATCCATTTGTCTCTCTTTCAATTGATTACAAGAACATTCCATGTGTCATCTTTGAGTCAATGTTGCCAAATCATTGGTCGTGCCATTCATATGTTCAAGAGAATTCCATCTGAAACCTATATTGAGTTGACCATCTTTAGTTATCCATTCTCTCTGTGTCAGCCTTCCCTATGTACAGTCCAATTTGCAACATGCTCTGTTTCACTTTCAAACTCTGTTACTCGTTTTATGTCATTGATGAGGGATACATCAAGGCCCTCCTGTGACGAGTTTTGTTCCATCGACTTCAGATCATTATTCGGAATCAAGACTGAGAAATTATTTAGTACCTTGGAACTTGCATGCCTCAATGGCAAGTTTCCTCGCTTTCTACAATGGGTTTACATCATTGACCCTTGATTGAAAGAATCTGTTGAATGTTTGACATCAACTCATTTATTCACATTTGATGGATTGTACTATAGTACCTTGGGAGTCATTGACATCAATGGTGATTTCACTCGCACTTGTTAATGGTTTCATCAATGACCGGTAATCAAGTGGTTTCTACCATGTTAGACTTCAACACATGCAATCACATGGTTAGATTCGTACTTTGGGCGACGAGATTGAAGACCCTAAATATTATCTTTGTGATCTAGGTTGCGATGGAGTATGTATAATTTGCGACACATAGATCCAATGTGTATGTTTCGTGGCTATTTTGTCTTGATTTGAAATTTTTCACATAGATCCACAGTGTATTCAGATGGCTATGCTATATTTTGATGGCATGGATCCACAATGTATGATTGGTGGCCATGACCTTTGTCTATAATGTCATCAGTCTATGATCTAAGTATGGGAATTCCTACCTCAGAATTGGTATATATGATATTCTGCAGATGCTTGGGTGTTTGTAGGTTTCCGATTAGATGTGCTCCTGGTTCTCGACACACACATGCAACTTACAAAGTCTATCGGTTGTCACTAGTTCCAACCTCATACTTTGGGGGGCATTATGTTACCCATAATTTCGGTCGTCATGATGATGTATTGATGATGGTGTACTCAGGCTCTTCATTAGAACTTTCTCCTGAGAAAAGTTACCTTCATCTCTTTCCAGAAATCACATTTTTGAGGAAGGTTCGCAGGCTGCTAATACATTTGCCTGCGAGAATGCATGATTCTCGTAGGCTGCCTTAAGCCAGGGTGTGAGATGTTCGCACTGTTTCTAACTACTAGGGTGCGAACTCTTTCTAAAGAAGGGAAAAAGATGAATTCTCGAAGCTTCTAGAAGGGAATCTTCTAGAAGGATGAGATGGCATTCGAATGGTTATCTAAATACTGGATTTCCTGATATTTTGGGATCATTCTTATCAAAGTAACTAATTCATTCTCTCCTATATATTGAGGGGATTCTCATGGAAAAGGTTAGAAGCAAACAAGCAAGAGATTTATTGGAGAATTGGTGAGAGATTGTATGAAGGACTGAAACTACAACAGCTAAGGAACTCCAACAAGATTATCAAAGGTGGTTGATCTTCTTCATGCAAGTGAGCAAGTGTGTGTGTCAGAGCTAAGGGCCATTGAAAGGAATTTTGAAACATCAAGGCTCAGGTTGTAACCTTTACTTTCCATCAATATAATACAGTAATGTGTCCCTTTCCCATAAAGTTAATTCCACTTTATTGTATAACTCCTTGATCATATACATAGATTGATTGTTGAATAGATTGTGTTTTCTTCACTTCGGTTGGTTTGTATGGTTTTGATATTGACTATACGAGAGCCCTGGAGCAAAGCAGGAGAAACAAAGACCAAAAGAAGCGATCATAAGTATGTTCTTTGATCGTATCTTCTAGTACATTCAATAGTTAAAATATAGGGAAAGAGTATCATTCTGTCTTGCTTTGTTCTAGATCCAGGTGGATCTAGGGAGATTGGTTTGTGTCCGCACTTATGGATTTATCCAATAACAAAATTGGCGACTCCACTGGGGACAATCCCATTTTCTTGGTGGCTTTTTGCATTTTTCTGTGGCCATTTTCTCTAGTTTCATTTTTCTCCTATCCTATCAGTCTCTGAGTCTTCAGGATATCCTGATAGACCTTCTGAGTCCTGAAGCCTTTTTGAATTTTACTTCATTTTTAAAAATTTTGGATATGTTCAGGAATTCTCACACTGCACTTCATTGCAGCCTGCGAGAATTGGGAGGGTTCGCACCCTGCACATAAGTTTTAGTGTGAGGCTCTCGCACCTTGCTAAAAGGTCACCTGCGAGAATCATAGATTCTTGCACTGTGTAATATTGCTTACCTGGGAACATGATTTTTTCAAAATTTTGAAATTGAGTTTTGGTCTTTCTAACTACTCAGATCAGTTGAATTACCTCTTATAAGTTTCTTGGACCATTGATTGATATATTTATTGCTTTAGTTTCCATGCGTGAATAGTCTTAGGTTTTCAAGGCTTTTCTTGTCATTTGTGGCTTGACTTTCGTTTCTTGACTCTTCTTGGCAAACCCATTCTCTCTGACTTCAGATTCTGAGTGTGTTTGATTAGTTGAGAACCAGTGATTGGTTGAAAGTTGAGTACTTGGTTTTTCTCATTGGCTTATTGGTTTGAAAGAACATTTTCGTTTGCATTGAGAAGACTAATTGGTTTGCTCTTTATTTTTTCTTTCATTGAAAGAGTTGATTGGGTTGTTATTGCTTGATTCTTTATGATTTGATTTTTTGATCTCTCATTGGTATAGTGAGGGTTCTTTTTGGAAAGTGAACAACAAGCTTTTCTTTCAAAAAATTGTTTTTGTCTTTTAGAAAACATTGAAAAATCAAATTTTAGAGATTGTTGAAGTATTTGAAAAAGACACATAGAGCATTGTCATTTGATAAGTGATTGTTTGTGATGGAATTTGAAAGGAAATTTTGCATTGTAGTACAGGGTTGATCTGGAAAATATTATCTCTCTCCCATACATAGGATTCATTGAACGGAAATTGTTATATTTCATTCTCATCCTTGCATTGTTTGGGTCAGAGTCATACAACATAAGTTTCATTTCCGTTACCTTTGAGTAAAAAATAGCTCTTAAGAACATTGCGTAATCATAAAATTTATCTAGTAACTCTTTTCTAGGGATCTTTTACACCAACATTTAGCTAGGCTAGTGCTTTGGAGTAGGAAGAGAGATACACTTTCCAAAAGCTCAAAACACACAATAGCATCTTGAGTTAGGGAGTGTTAAATTCCATTTGCAATATACTGTCCTGGGAAGCCCTTCTCACACAAGGGTCAAGCACTAGGTTGCATTGGTGTTGGAAAAGTTACTCACCCTGCTTTGTTGACATCAGTGTAGAGATTGCACGTATTACGGGGGTCACTCGGAGGTATAACCACAATGATGAGTGGAAGCCTTTTGAGTTGATTTCGGGCTAGATACCCTGCCCTTGCGTGTGGATCAGACTGTTGACTGTTCCCCCAGGATTTACTATTGTTGGTGGTGACCTTAGTGGCTTATCTCTCTAGGTTCTTACCCAAGGTGACTATGGAGGAGAAAGTCTTCACGGTACCTGGAAATGACGTTGACCAAACTCACTCGGGCTCCTTGGAGGGTATACCCATGATTATGTGTGGGAGCTTGCACCAGGGTGTTAGTCTGTTAAGCAGGTCGTCAACGTAAATTTTCCAAATTAGCCCCGCCCCTTCTTGTCTCATTGTTGCGACGTTGGATTTCATCACCAACTAGTGGCTTCGACATTAGAAGGTCTTGTTTGCCTGGTGATTGCTTCCTAGATTTTGTTTACTAGCGCGTGTTGTTTTTTTATCGAAGTTGGCCATAGGAATTTCTTTGCGGAGCTTGTCACTCATTTACAATAGCTCCCCCACGTCGTTCATGTAGAATGCAGGGTTTATCTCCCGAACATCTGGACATTTCACAACCCTTGCCTATAACTACACCTGAGGGATATCCTCGGCAGAGTGAAGTCCCAGACGTTTCTACACCACCTCCACAGGTAGAACGAACTGACTCTCTAGAACCTTACCGAATTACCAATACTAGAGAAGATTTTCAAATTCACTATGGTGAACGACCCTTTGTGCGATTAAATTCTTCCAGAGAAAATGTTCCCAACCCAAAAATATTTCCCGTTGCGCGCTCTTGAATGTATGCATCTCCTTCAATAATGCCAACATGGAAAGAGTACAAGCACCACAAAAAATTGGCACCACAGAGTGCCAATCAATGAAAAGGAAAAGCCCTCTCGGGGAGCCACAACAATCCCTCAAACTCCACGTACATAGAATGGAAAGGGGTTTTTCTTACAAGTTCCTCCCACAATGAGCATTGACAACATTACCTCTCATGTCTTATCGAGCAGAGACGAAAAAAAACTATATGTCGACCACCCTACAAATGACCCAAGGCCAATCTTCAGGTAGACCCGACAACCAGCTCGTTTCCCGCACCACTTTTTGCACGAATGGAAAACCTCCACCGTCAAACATGATAATAATGAGACGAGAACCAACCAACCCTGCAAATGGGAATAGGCCAAATCTTCATGTGGACCCGGTAGGCAGCTCCTTTTTATCACATCACCCATAGGAAAAAATGCCAATCCGACAAAACCGACCGAAGGGCCTGCGACACGACTCATGTGCTACTGAGAATTTTTTTCTAAGCCATACAACAACATATGAAAGGCCCCGCAAGGAAGCCACAACAATCACTCAAACTCCATGAACCATGAAGAAGAGTTCTCATTCAACGCACCTCCCAAGACGAGCTTTGCTACACTTACCACTCATGTGCTACCAAGAAATGTGATAACAAGACATGAATCGACTAACCCTGCAAATGGCCCTAGGCCAATCTTTTGGTGGTGGATCCAATAGGTGGCTCCTTTTTATCACACCACCCCTCGCACAAAATATGGATCTTCACTTCGCTTACCGCTCATGTGCTACTGAGAAACGTGATAACAAGCTAAAAACCGACCAACCCTGCAAATGGCCCTAGACCAATCTTCAAGCAAACCCGGTAGGCAATCTCCTTTTAATCACATCACCCCTGGCACGAAATGTGTAACGACCATTAATTATTAATATGAATAATTTAATAAATAATCCTAAAAATTAGCTAAACTATTATTAAATAACCTTAATTAATTATCTGTTATT
>SNQJ01S0175741.1:0-20059 GCA_010110895.2 Picea sitchensis | reverse complement strand
AAAAGGAAGAAGCCCAGAATATCCAATTAACTAAAAAGGAAGAATCATGCCACAGGTTGGAATTGGAAGCCATCGACCTCAAAAGGATTCAACTAGAAAACAAGGAAGAAATCAAAAGATTGAAAACTAATTTTTTTGATCTAACAAAAGATATGGAAGAGTTGAAGACATATGACAAAACTATTGAATGTAAAGAAGTCTTGGATGAGACAGAAGAAATACTCATCAATTTAAAGTCTCAACTTTAACATGCTAAGGAAGTGGAAAAATCCTTGAAGATTCAATTAACTAAAAAGGAAGAGACATGTCACATGTTGAAATCATAAATAGTCAATCTCAAAAAGAAGATTGAAAAAACAAATAAAACTGTCAATTTCCAAAATAGCTCAGCTATCCTAGATAATATTTGGAATAGTCAAGAATCCTAGAGATGCTTCGCCCAAGGATTCTCGATAAATCAGTGAAAATCTTCTCAGTAAGAAAATGGGACCCACAAGATAACATAAACACTCAAGGTACTAGTTGATGGATGGGAGGTCTCATCATGAGCCGACCTATTATGATCATAGGCATGTAGCGATATGACACTATCACCTATCTAGTCACTAAGCCAGGGTAGTGGCTCTTGGTGGCATAGCCAAGAGAAATGGGGTCTCATCACCAGCCAACAATCTTATTTTTGTGAAATGTTTGTGGATAACGTTGTCACCTTTAGTCATCAAGCCAGGATAGTAGCCCTTAACTATTTCCTCGAAGCACAAGAGAAAAATATCAAAAGAAATCAAGCTAAGAGTAAAAGGAAATGAATGGGCTAGGAAACAATTTCATTCATGACAAGGTGCAAGTCTCCCTCTACAAATGCACCCATAGGTAAAACTTTACATTTCCCTGTTATTACATGCAATCCATGCCCAAATATTTACCCCATGCCACCTCATACACTTACATGACTTGGAATATATCCCACCTAGGAAACACCCCAAACTTAAGATATTTTATCCCAATAGGACACCTTGAGACCCTCTCCAAACCTAACTTGTCAAATTGCATAACGTCTTTGAGCATTTGTCTAGGTTAAGAGGGGTTTGATGCACATGTTTGGGTAATTTAATTATTGGATGTGATTTACATGCTATGATCCATGTGAATTATGAGCCCCTGGAGGGCGTACTTGTTGTTGCTACAGGACCTTTCCTAGTGGGAAGGTGCACATGAAGGAATGATTAGATCAGACCTTCATAGGTCTTAAATACCACCAATGGATGTTAAGACCCCAGCCAAGGGGAATGATAGGGATTGAAAACTTGCATTGAGAGAAAAAAGGATGTTTCCTTTGGAGGCACCTTGGAAGACCTAGACTCAGGGGATCTCACTTCTCCCACATGGATGTTATCCCTTGAGATCCCTGGACATCATCATGGATACCCTGGACGTCATCCACAACTGGTCTTGTCATCTTGGATGACATTTATGAGGCATTGGCACATGTGGGCAAGGTTTCAAGCCTTTGGAAGCCCAACGTTTCACCTTCCCTATCCATTGTTCCATACTTGGGGCTCAATATCACCCTAAAGTGGCATGACGTCACCCCTCAAGTGATTCTTAGATGCAAAATAATTTTATTTTGTCCAGATTTAATTTGTGTAAAAAATTGTCTAGGTCGGCCCAATAATTATGAACCAAAATTAATTTTAGGTTAAATTTTGTATAAATAAGCAGAAAGTGACATTCATTTTCAACACAACTTGTCCTTGGAGACAATAGGTCTGAAATTTGTTTCCTATTAGGGTTATTGGCTGAAATTGTGAGGTGCCACTCTAGTTTAAGGCTTGTATTTGCAACTTGGATCTATTTTTGGAGTTTTATGGTGATGTTGCATGGTATACTCATGATTATTCTTGGTGCAAGTAAGTAGAATTTGCATTTTGTCATGTATTGAATGGTTTAAGGTATGGTTTTATTTTATCATACAAGATTATGAAATCCCATGGTGTATTTAATTCTTGAAGTAAGAGACTTAAGTTGCTACGTTCTTACCTTTTATTTTGCAAGCTTTCACTAAAATTTTATAGTAACTAGTGAAACCCTAGAGCCCTAAATTGCTAGCACTCTAAGGGTTTTGTACTTGGTTATTTTTGCATAAGTTTTAATCCATAAAAAGGATAAGGAGAGTAAGGCCCTATGGCCTAGAATTGCCTACACCCTAGCATTTTGTCTCTTGAGATCAAAGTCTATGAGGACTTAAGCTACTAATTCTCCTATACTTTTTTCCGCTTAGACTTTTGTGCATCTTCATTAATTTGCATCCTTAGAAGAAGTCGGCCTCATTGACTCCATTACCCTTGAAGGCACTAGTCCTCTTCTCCTACATATTGACAAGACTCAACTCAAACTCTTTCACTTCATACTCTACTAATTTACTAACCTAGCATAGATTATTAACCATTTAGTAAGCTTATACTAACATCATTGTTACAACCTCTTCGTAGCAACTTTACCAAGCCTATTAACTAAGTAAACCAACCCAAACATTGCACAAACCAAATCACAATCACTTTGAAGCTTTAAACTATCCTTTCTTATGTTCTAAAGGTGCATTTCTAAAGTTGTTTTATGTTGTTGTGACTATTTATACAACAACATTATGCATCCCTTATCATCCCATGCTAATAACAAAACTGCCCAGAAACTTGTGCTAGGAAATTTTCTATCATTAAGTGCTAAAAGTGTGTGTTATTGCCTTAGAAAAGTACCTTTTTCTGAAGTGGTTTTTTGTTGTTATAGCCATTAAATTACTGTTGTTATAACACTTTAACAACCCCTTCTAATTCATTTATTGACTTGTATTATCTTGAAAATTGTGAGTGACAAAGCATTATCAAGTTTGCAATACTCTTGTATATTTTCCTTGTCATCATAGCTTACAACTTTCAAGATCATTGTTGCTACTATAATATCATATTTATTGTATAATAACTTGTTCTGGAAGCACGTAATTTTTTTAAGAATTCATTGATTATAATTGTTGCTACTAACGTTTGATTTTTCATTGGTAAAGGGAAGGTACAAAATCACTTTCATTTTCCCTTGTCCCTTTAAACTTTTCCCAAGTGACTTCTTCTTTTGAGTAACCTAGAAAGAGGGGTGGGTTTTCACTGTATCTTTTTCCCTTCATCAACCAACTAGGTCCTAGGTCGTCTCCCTTGGAATGAGGTCTTCGTCCTCCTAAAGAGAAATAGGTACCCTATTGGAGTGACAGTGATAGGGTTACCTTTGTGTTACGTCAATCTAGGCCTACTTTCCTTTAGGCCTAGATTGACGTAACATTTAGGTAACCCTATCACTATCACCCCAATATGGTACCTCTTTCTCTTTAGTAGGATGAAGACCTCACTCCAAGGGAAACATCCCATGACCTAGTTGGTTGATGAAGGGAAAAATATACAGTGAAAACTCACCCCTCTCTCTAGGTCACTCAAAAGAAGAAGTCACTTGGGAAAAGTTTAAAGGGACAAGGGAAAATGATAGTGATTTTGTACCTGCCCTTTACCAATGAAACATCAAAATTTAGTAGCAACAATTATAATCAATGACTTCTTAAAAAAATTGTGTACTACCAAAACAAGTTATTATACAATAAATATGAGATTACAGTAGCAAGAATGATCTTAAAAGTTGCAAGCTATGATGACAATGAAAAGATACAAGAGTATTGCAAACTTGATAATGATTTGTCACTCACAATTTTCAAGATAATACAAGTCAATAAATTACTTAGAAGGGGTTGTTAAAGTGTTATAACAACAATAATTTAATGTCTATAACAACAACAAACCACTTCAGAAAAAGGTACTTTTCTAAGGCAATAACACACACTTTTAGCACTTAATGTAGCAAATTGCCTAGCACAAGTTTATGGGAAGTTTTGTTATTAGCATGGTCTGATAAGGGTTGCAAAATGTTGTTGTAGAAACAATCACAACAACAGCAAAACAACTTCATAAATGCACCTTTAGAACAATAGGAAGGATATTTTAAAGTTTCAAAGTGATAGTGATTTGGTTTGTGCAATTTCTGGGTTGGTTTACTTAGTTAATAGGCTTGGTAAATATTCTAAGAAGAGGTTGTAATAGTGATGTTAGCATAAACTTACTAAATTCTTAATAATCTATGCTAGGTTAGTAAATTAGTAGAGTATGAAGTGAAAGCGTTTTAGTTGATTCTTGTCAAGAAGTAGGAGAAGAGGACTAGTGCCTTCAAGGGTAATGGAGTCAATGAGGGCAAATTCCTCTAAGGCTGAAAATTAATGATGATGCAAAAAATTCTAAGAGGGAAAAAATATAGGATAAGTAGTAACTTAAGTCCTCCTTGTCTTTGAACTCAAGAGACAAAATGCTAGGGTGTAGGAAATTGTAGGCCCTAACGCCTTTCTCTCCTTAGCCTTTTTATGGAGTAAAAACTATGCAACAATAACCAAGTACAAAACCCATAGAGTGATAGCAATTTAGGGCTCTAGGGTTTCACTAGTTACTAGATCAGTTTAGTGAAATCTTGGCAAATAAAAATTAAGAAAGTAGCAACATAAGTTTCTTACTTCAAGCATTAAATACACCATGAAATTTCATAATCTTGTATGAGAAAATAAAACCATACCTTAAACCATCCAATAGATGAAAAAATGTAGATTCTACTTACTTGCACCAAGAATAATCAAGAGTATACCATGCAAGGTCACCATAAAACTCTAAAAATTGATCCAAGTTGCAAATACAAGCCTTAAACAAGAGTGAAACCTCACAATTTCATCCCATAACTCTAATAGGGCGCAAATTTGAGACCTCTTGTCTCCAAGAACAATTTGTGTTGAAAATGAATGTCACTTTCTACTTATTTATACAAAATTTAACCTAAAATTAATTTTAGTTCATAATTACTTGGTCGACCTGGCCAATTTTTTACACAAATTAAATCTGGACAAAATAAAATTAATTTTCATCTAATAATCACTCCAGGGGTGATGCCATGCCCCTATAGGGTGACATTGAGCCCCAAGTATGGAACATTGGGAAAGGAAGGTGAAATGTTGGGCTTCCAAAGCCCTGAAACCTTTACCACATGTACCAATTCCTCATAAATGTCGTCGAAGATGACAAGACCAATTCTGGATGACATCTAGGGTATCCATGATGACGTTGAGAGCCCTCAAGGGATAACGTCCATGTGGGAGGAGCGAGATCCCCTGGGTCTAGGTTTTCCAAGGTGCCTCTAAAGGCAACATACTTCTTTCTCCTGGTGCAAGTTTTCAATCCCTGCCATGCCCCTTGGTTGGGTTCTCAACATCCATCGGTGGGATTTAATCCCTAAGAAGGTCTGATCTAATAATTCCTTCATGTGCACCTCTCCATTGGGTAAGGTCCTGCAGCAACAACAAGTATTCCCTCCAGGGGCTCGTAAGTCACAAGGATCATAGCATGTAAATCACATCCAATAATTAAATTACCCAAACATGTGCATCAAACCCCCCTTAACCCAGACAAATTCTCAAAGATGTTATGCAATTTGACAAGTTAGTTTTGGAGAGGGTCTCATAGTGTCCTAATGGGCTAACCTCTCTTAAGTTTGGGGTGTTTCCTAGGTGGGATCTAGTCCAAGTCATGTAAGTGTATGAGGTGGCATGGGGTGCATGTAATGATAGGGAAATGTAATTTTTTACCTATGGGTGCCTTTGTAGAGGGCGAGTTGCACCTTGTCATGAATGAAATTGTTTCCTATTCCATTCAATTCCTTTTACTCTTAGCTCTAATTCTTTTTATATTTTTCTCTTGTGCTTCAAGGAAATAGTTGAGGGGCACTCTCCTGGCTTGATGACCAGAGGTGACAATGTTATCCACTCACATTTCATAGAAATGAGAAGGGTAGCTCGTGATGAGACCCCCTTTCTATTGGTTATGCCACCAAGATCCAATACCCTAGCTTAGTGACCAGATAGGTGGTAGTATCATACTGCTACATGCTCATGTTCATAATAGTTTGGCTCACGATGAGACCCCATGTCCATCAACTAGTACCTTGAGTGTTATGTTATCTTATGGGTCCTCTTTTCTTACTGAGAATATTTTCACTACTTTCTTGGGAATACCTAGGTAAAGCATCTTGAATGTTTCAAAATTGGATTTTAACTCTTTCCATCTACTTTTACCCTTTATGCCTTTATCCCCTTCTTCCCATGAGGTAAGGTACAACCCTTCATAGTGTAGCCAATCCCAATTCCCAAAAAGGAAAGGGGATATGGAAGGAATAAATATGGAAAATGGTAAGTATGGATGGAATGTATGATGACTCTTCAAATATCCACCAAGTAGCAACCCATCCTAAAGGGAAATCAACTTACTATGGCACCGTGCCACCCTTCCAAGTTTGAACAAGGAAAAGAGCATAACTTCCAAGAAAACAGCATGAAATGAAGAAGGATTAAATACAACATGTTCAAGTGCTTCAAAAATCAGAGTGATACATACCATGATACCCGAACTCATTACCTCATGGAGCAAGAATCACTACTACGTCAGGACCAGGCTGGTGTGATGGATAATACTATTGGTGGTATGTGGAATGCATTGAAGAAAAGAGGGGCCCTCCAAATCCATGCTTAAGTCGGTTGGATCTCGGTACTCCATGTATGGGACATGTGGGCCTCGAGATGTGATATCCTTAGTTATACCTAGTTTAGGGGATAACAAGACCCAAGGATCAATCTATAATAAACCCACATAATGATCATCGATGGAATCTTATCCTCCTGCTAGCAATCCTTCACACAACACTCTCCACTAGAGTGTTCGTGATCTACTTATTAATCAATGCCTTGCTAATAATCTCAACCTCTTTTTACCTTGCAAAACTATTGCACTTAAAATGTTCTTCTACACTTATACATAGGATATATAATGAATTTCGACACTCTTTCCTTCCTATAAATTACCTATGGCACTTAGCTCTATCATCTAGGAAGGTTTCTCCAAACCTTGACACTATTTGGAAAAATATTCACATTGAGTAATTACATGATTCTTGGAATCGAACTCTACTTTCCATTACTTTTCTTGTATCTCTCTATTGCCTCAACCAACTTCTACAATCTCTTCCATGTCTTCATTACTCTAGTATTCAATCCTAGGCTTGAATTTATCTGATTATACATATAATTATGCACCATGTGCAAGCAACCATTTCTGTTAGAGTTATGCATAGTATGGAAATTTTTCCAATTAATGCTACGTGTCATTCTTTATCCCAATTTATGAAGTAAAAAATGCACCAAATCAAAAATCTTGTGACTTTGATGCCTTCTTCTTTGAAACATCTCTTCAATGACTATACGCATGCCTCAATCTGAGTTTTGAGCGAAAAAATACAACATTCACATGTTGCAATTCTCCACTCATTTACTGCTACATAAATCTCTTTATTAATTTCTAGAAACGTTTTAGCACCCAAATCAAATTTTGGGTTGAAATGTTTCTTTTACTCCTCAAGACCTTTCCAACAACTATTCATTTTCTCAAAACCGAGCTCTGAACTTAAATTTGTGCTCCGAAGAAGTTTAGGTTGTTTTACCCAATTTATCTTTGTATGTTATAGGTGTATTATTTCTCTTCTTGTGCATTTTTATAGACCCATATATTAAATATAGCTCCATGGATATGCTCTATGGTGAATAATATTTACATCGACTACTCTTGTGCCCCAAAATGGTGAATAATATTTACCCATCTCTTGTGCCCTAAACAAACTTTTGCTAATGGAGTTTGTTAAGAACTCCCACATCAATACAAAAGCACCACAAATGCATATACAAGAACAATATGCAAAATCTCACTTATTACCATCAAACCCTTTGAGGTAGGGCAACACCATACAATGGATCCATTATGGAAGGGATCCTCTCACATTCACTTTCCTCTTCGATGGGGCATCCTCCATGAGTTACCGCCCAAATACACAATTTCTTCATGTCTCAAGACATTGCTTGGTCCCTATATAGTGCTACCATCACCTAAGAACATTTCTCCTAGAGGAGGAATCTCTAGAAGTAGAACCTCTCTAAGAAGTCCTCTTACATTTATTATATCTAACTACCATAAGGCCTTATTTAATAATATAGTGGACCTAATCCACCTTACATTGAATGACTCCACTATTATCACTATCATGGGCCCTAGGGCCCCCACCTCTAGCTACCTTACATTCCATCCCTCTCTCTTATGAAGTGTTGTCCTCAACGCTGATGTACAACCATATACCAAGGTCCCATGGATAATTGTGGGACCGTAATGTTCAAGAAGACTAAAGAACCAAAGTCCCATGTAGAAAGGGAAAGCCACTATGCTGAAGTAGTCCAACCACCATTGTAAGCCTGTGTCCCATGTCCAAGTGCTCATGAACTCCCCAGAAGATTTTGGAACCCAATAACCAACTCCAAATGATGCTCCAAAGACTGACACTCATCATGTGGATCCAAATAAGAAGATCCATCCACATAGTGAAAGGGTCATAGTAGAATTTGGAAGGAATAATATCACTGTAGAATATGCAAACTGAATGCTAGTAACTAGCTCCCGATCTGGGACATTGATGTACCTCCACGTAAGGTGGAGTAGAGTCATCAAATAAAAATATGGAAGTGGTTGCCATCCTAGAAATGACAATCCATCCATATACCAATCATCACAATCACCCTCAAAATCATACCAAGTATATCTTTTCTTGATTATATTCATCCCCAATGTCCCCCATAAGAAATATCTCATGCAAGTTATTCAATGAATCTTGAATACTATGAAAACTATTGTTGAGGCCATATGTGAGGCCATGTGTGAGGTTGTTTGTGAGGCCATGTGTAATTGCATCCAATCTATCATCCAATTGGGCTTTGAATGATTCAAGAATTTCTTTCAAGTTTTGAGATGAAATAGCCATCTGATCACCCTATGAACTCTTCGTCTACAGCCACTGCGAAAACTCAAAAACTAGACCCATTAAGTTTCCAAGTAGTAAATCATGCTTTTTCTCGAAAAACTCTAAAACCAATAACTTGAAATGCTCATAACTTCACTTCCGGACTCCATTTCTCGCTGATTTTTTTGAAATTGTGAAATTGTGGAGAGGAACTCAGATATGTAATTTATTTGGGTAAATTCAGCATCTAGATGCTACATAAATAAAAAAAAAAAAAAAAAAAAAAAAAAAAAACCCCGAAAAATTACAGATTTTGAAACCTCAATATCTTGAACTTCCAGACCGCTTTGATGATTTTTTTTCAATTGGTGTTTTTCTGAGGAACTCAGATATACAACCCTTTCTTCAAATTTTGCATAGAAATATACTGAAAATTTCTGGAATAAGTCATGGCCCTCTTTTCTCTCCCAAAAAAAAAAAAAAATCTGCAAAATAAAATAGTTGCCTACAACTGACTCGAAAGTACCCTGATACCACTTAATGTGTAAGAACCCAATACTGAATAAAAAAAGCACCACAACAGATATACAAGCATCAATATGCAAAATCTCATTTATTACCATCAAAAAACCCTTTGAGGTAGGGCAACACTATTGCCAATGGATCCTATTATGGAAGGGATCCTCTCCTGCTCACTTGCTCTTCGAGGGGGCATCCTCCTATTGAGTTACCGCCCCAAATACACACTATCTTCTTGTTCCATTACATTGTTTGAACCCTTTATATAGTTACCATCACCTAATAACATTCTAGAGGAGGAATCTTCTAGAAGTAGAACCTTCTAAGAAGTCCTTTACATTTATTATATCTAACTACCATAGTGGGCCTTATTTAATAATATAGTGGACCTAGTCCACCTTACATTGAATGACCTCCACTATTATCACTATGGGCCCTCTGGGGCCCCCCACTACCTCTCTAGCTACCTTACATATTTATTCTCTCTGAAAGTAACTTTGGTGCCAAAATGTTACCCTCATTGTTTTGGCTATAAATTTCTCATACAAGCTCTGTTTTGTGAACAATTTAGCTCGTAGGATAGCTCTCTTCGATCTCTTTTATTTGAGCTATAGAGAAAGTGTACTTTTGAAAACTATATTCTCATGGGTTTTGACTAGATAAAAATGTCATTTAGGGCCTTAAAATCGCCTCGCAAGTTAATGACCTTCAAAAACCACAACATTTCACATAAAACTACATGTTTTACTACTATCACAACCCTTCAAATATGAACCGTTGATCTAAAATTGCATGGAATTTGAGTCAATGATCTACACTCCATCGTACATCAGCAATCGACATTATCCTTTGGGCACGCACAATGCTTTCTACAAACTTATGACTCGACTATCCACCATCAGCCCAACTCCTCGACAACTGTTTTGCACACAACCCTAAATCGGTTGATTCGCCCGTTGATCGTTGGAAATACTTGTTAGTGAATGAAAAATCCTCACTAATTCAGTCGATGCCTGACCATCGACCCATCAATGATCGATGATCCTCGATGACTGTTGAAAACACTCCCCGAAATCGACCGAATTGACCATGGACCATCAGCCACTTCTAGGCTGACATGGTAACTGTTGATGTGACATGACACATGGATATTGATGTGGAATGACACATCATCCTAAGGTGTAAACTTGGGTGATGTGGCATGACACATGGATGTTTATGTGGCATGAAACATGGATGATGATGTCATCATCCTCTTTTCCTTCATCGGTGATCGACCACTTCTCTTGGAAAAATGAAAAATCATGTCACAATCTGTCTATCCCCGATTAATGGATCATCGACGATCAATAGTCCCCCTAGATGCATGAAAAGTTAACAATATTGTTCTGATCCCCAACCATTGACCATCGACGATCGGTGATCCTCTCTAGATTCCTGAAAATTTGATCAAATCCTATCAATATTCGACCATCGGTTGTCAGCAAGTTTCATTTGTGAACTTTGACACTTATACAATTTGCCCAAAATATGTCGATACCCGACGTTCGGTCGTCAGTGATTGTAGACTTCTTTTGGCCAAAATTAACTCTTATCCAAAATCATCAATTCGACCGTTGTCCATCGGTGAGTTCAGTTGGAAAAATTCAAAGACTCCACAAATATCGTCGATCTAACCATCGACCGTCGGAGAAATATTTCGATGAACTCCAACACTTACAAAATTTTGAACACAATCCAGGTGAATTTGGACCGTCGATTTCCTTCAACTTTCAACAACCAAAATTGAATCTCGGCCATTGATCTCACGATCAAACATGATCTCAACCATCGGTTTACCAAACTGCCTATAATTCTACAACGACTATTAAAATGAAAAATTTGACCATTCCAAATCGAATTTGGTCCTACAACTTTGTAGGTTGGTTCCATTAGACTCCTTAAACAATTCTGATTCATTATAACATGAATCTTGACCATGAATTTAGGAATTTAACTCTGACTTTCTCCTTATTTTTCCCAAATTCACATAGACCAAAGTCTACAACAATGAATTTACTCAAATTTGCACTCATTCTTGGCCCATACGGGTCCAGTGTTGAACCAACAACTCTGATACCATATTGTAACATACCAAGCCACCAATTGAGCAACATTACGTGCAAAATACACATTTGAAATTAATATTTTATTCTTATTAACTTCCAATAACTTATCAGATATAGATAGCACACACAATTTAACCATTTGACTGATACCACAGTTCTAAATGTATCTAACAACATATATTAAAACATGAATGCAATTTCTCAAGCAAACAACAAACACACAACATCCATAAAAACATTTACACAATGGAAGATCATGATAAACACAACAAAGAACTTATGTGTTAATAGATAACCAACATGCTTCATATGAAGGATGAACCTCCCAGCCATAGGCATTGCTTCTCATTTTCTTTCAACAAAAATCCACCCCCGAGCTGAGGATATGAGCCCACAAGGAGATTTGGCCCTCTGGTTATCCACTCTCCACACACAACAACCCTAAAACCAAGGTTCCAATATCTTTCCCACAACCTGTACAACCCAAGGAATGAGATCCCCCTTCACTACACACAGTCCCTCGGGCCTTCCCACTTTTCTCCATGGCTCCAGTGCATCTGGTTGACTATAAAACCTCCTAGCTACTCCAGGAATGCTCACAATGGCCCTCACAAGGCTCTTTAGTCTATATCTACACATAAAAATGCTTCACAATATTACAACCCAATTTATAGGCAAGCATGCCTCTTTCTCAACATAAAAAACAACCCAAAAATGGTTGCCTTCAATCCCAACATGGTTGGTTATCTTCCCATCACTCATCTCCTCTCTTGTTATCCAAAATATGTAAGCAAAAACTGCTCTCTATGCAAAAATGTGACTATCCCAAAAATTTCCCGCTTGGACATATGAATTTCTTCTTTGTGCGTGCTTGCTTGACTTGACTTACAGTCTTCCCCAAGATGATTGTACACCTTCCCATGCTTTCCAATAACTATCGAATGTGACTCCTCACACCCACCCTCTTACATGAGTTTGATGGTTGGCTTTAGTAGCACTAAAAAACAAATAGAATATTTACACAATAATAATAATAATTCAGGAATGTGCATTGGATTAATACCCATGAGTAATCCTCCCCTTGGGTCCCCTCTCTCTTGTGGAATCATATCCCCCCATCATTCTTCATCATTTTTGTATCTCATCCTGTTAGCACTAGAAGTCACACCTAGAATGTTGTAGGTTTAAGCCTAATACCCATCATAATGTAAAGGATAAATGTTTATAAAAGGTAGAAAATGGATAAAAAACTCAATTAAAGATGTCAATCACGGATTACTCCATGTGACACACACCATCAAAAAAGGCCTTGAATATCTTCAAATCAAGTTTTAAGAGATAAAGTGATAGATGGAATACTTAACAAGGAAAGTATAATATGCATATCATTTACATCAAGTAACACTGGCACACATATGAAGAAAACTCTCTGAATAAGAACCTCTTACAATCAAAGAGAAAATACTTTGATAAACTTGCATACAATATCACAATAAATCCATTATTGCAATAAAGAAACAACAACCAGATGAATCATTCAACATAGACTGATATCAAAGTAAGACAGTAAAATATGATGAAGAGAAGTAATACTGATTTCCACAATTAAAATTATCTAGGATATGGTCCATACATTAGGATAAAACTCTACTACAAAAGACAATATCAAAACAAGAGTTTCTTTGTCACACCATTTGAACCCCCTTTAGTCTTACAATGCCCTTTAAATAACTAAAACCATCAATTCCATATTTACAATTATCCCCTCAACTTCCTCATAGGATCCCCATCCCTAAGGGAAGTGTGGCAACATGTGTACAACAAAAAGCAACAAACTGTTATTTTAAAGGAGGATGTGGCAACGTATGCAACAATCTTTAATAGTTGATGATGTGTCTATAAGAGAGAATATTATTGAGGTAGGTGTCCTACCAAAGAACAATTGATCTTCTGAGTGTTGGTACAAATCCATATTGATAGTTGGTATCTCCCTTTCCCTCCAAAATCGCCAAAAAACTGAGTTCGCAGTGCAGCACTACAAACTATCCTGAAATAGCCAGTTTGCAGCGCCAATGATTCCATGCACTATGAAATTTCCTATAGCAGCTTGTTTCATTTTTTCCAAAGTTTCAACATCTCAAAAATTATACTAAGAGTCCATATATGCTACAAAAATTCATTATCTTGATATATAATTGGAGGAAAAACACCAAAACTGCTAGTTATAGCTCAAAACTCATAGCCATCTCCAAAATGTTGTAATTGCATATAACATAAACTTTGAACAAAATTAATGTTGGTTTTCGAAGATCAATGTCTATCTTTTTATTCTGGAACTCCTTCTGGTAGCCACCTTGGAAAGCATGTCTAAGTTTCTCTTTACCAATTCTTCTCTGAAAGGTTGTAACTCTGCGTTCAATTTTCTGATTTTAACTTGATGGGTTTTGTTCTTCCTGTAGAGATTCTTGAGCTGCCTGTGAAGGGGTAAAAATATTTTAGCCAAGAACCTTGCCTTATCAATCGTCTCTTCATACATGTCTATCATCTCCTTAAGATTCATTATGGAACCCAAGTCTTCCTTTTTCATCTTATCAGTTTCAACTCTTGCTTCCTTGAGCTGCCTCTTGAGCCTTTTGAAGGTGGGATTGCTTCCATGTTGTGGAGTAGTGATGTCAATAAATTCTATAGGCTGCTTAGAACACTGAAATTTTCCTTTTTTCCAGACCAAAATATCTATTGTAACATCCTTCACAAGGACATGTTGCTTGGTTGTTGCTCTAGTAAAAGGCCTTCTAGGTTTAACCTTGTTTGCAACAATGGGTGGGGAAAAAACAAGTTTTTTTCCTTTCAAGCCTCTTATTTTTCTTGAAGGAATATCCATGGGGACAGAATCTGCCATAGGTGAATTTTCTCTATCTAGAGGTTGTGAAGGACCACCTGTTTTTGCTTCATTAGTAGCTTTGACAATTTTTTCACTCATAATCACCCTTTTCTTCTCGATATCCTCTTAATGCACAATCCTCTCAACTAGAGTAGGACTTTGTCTCTTGGATTGTGGAGTGGGGAAAAAATATAATTGAAAATGTGATGAAGTTAGGAATGTTTCCCAATCAGTTTTATTTTTCCCTAACTCTTCCATCACTAACATCTTAATAAGTCTAGAGTGAAAGAAACTGGTATCTACTTGCTTTGACTTCACTTCGACTTTGTCTGACATCTTACCAATGCTTCTAAAAAGATAAAATGGAAGGTTCATAGCTTATTTTCCTGTGAAGTGTAACAGTAAAATGATGTAGTATTGGTACACCATGTTGAACCTCCCCTCACATGTGAAGTATCTTTGGATAACCCTGAACATATTGTCAAAACATTCAAGAATGTGAATTTTAGGTACTCCTTTGGACAAGTTGTCCTCCTGATATTTTGGCTTAAGGAATTACTTTGAAAAGGAAGAATTTAATGACATGGATTTTAACCATTTCTCCCCACAATTAGGTGTCTCTATTGCAACATATATGGGATTCTCTAAAACATCAAACTCTAACATCCCCACTTTAGTTTTAGTCGCATTAAAATTGAGTGCAAACTCTTTGGCCACTTCTGGATGTCCTCTCTACATATTTTGACAAACATTTAGACAACCTACCCTATGAAAATCTTCCCTGAACAATGGTTCTGATTTAAGGAATTGCATATCATAAGGTTAATTCCTCAAAATCTCCCCTCCCTTGTGAGTCTTCTTTTTTTGTTGACTATCCATAACCACTTCTTGAAGAATACCTTTTGTAATTTGTTATAATAGTTGGTCTGTGAAAACAGAGTACACAGGAATTTTAGGGTTTAATGACAAAATGGTTTTCCTATCATTCACCTTGTCCAAAGATTTACACACTTCAGTGTTATGAGATAGAGCATATTTCAAAAAGGAGGAATAAAGGAGAAACCATTGATATTTGTAATGAAAGGAAGACAATTAATATTTCTTTGCTAAAACGGAGTTTCAGTAGCATAAATATCAGTTTGCAGCGCCTATAATGTATGCAATTTTAAACTTGGTTCTACAAATGATTAACCATACTCCTCAGGTTTGATAGGGGTCTCATTCAATTTGTTAAGAATAAACTCCAAATTGATGTAGAAGATGAGAATTTCAACAATTCTGGAACAGAGGGTTTGCAGTGCCTAGTTCGCAACGCACGCTAGTGATGCAGAGTCAAAGAAACCAATTCGCAGTGATGAGGTATTCAGTGGGACATGTGGCTTATTTGCAAAGGAAGAGATAAAGTGAAGTAAATATAACAATATGTATTGGTGAGCATAATTTAGGTCGCCATAGAAATGGATTTGAAAGTTGCAGCAAATGAGTTTGAAAAGTTCACAGTGTCAGTGAATAAAGCAGCATAAACCCCTCTTTCAACCTTTGAACATCATGGATATCATTAAGCAGTACCTGATGCACCTGTGTTTGATGTTGATGCATGTGAACATGATTTGATCTATTAGCAAGTCATCCAAACTTGACGATCTTCTTTAGCTAGTCTACAGTGCTAAGTTCAAAATAAAAAAATGCACTTGAAGGAAATTGTTAGAAATCTAGTGACAAAATCCTTGAAAATCTAATTAGATGAAGACGTTGAAAACCATAAAATTCCCCTTGACATGTTTCTTAGTTAAAATGATGAAAAAATGAGTGCATGAGGTACTCATAAGTACACTACAAACTCTCCTGGTGAGTTGGCAACAAATACATCTGAGTTTTGACTTGACATCTAAACAGTTGGATAGTGACAAAAGAAAACTTGTGTACAACTTGGAGGCATGACATGTCATGGTGATGATTTTAATATCAAGAGTGTGACTCATAAGGACCATTAACCTTGTCATGAAGAATAATATTATGACATAAAGAATCTTAACCAAGGCTAAACATAACTTTTATTATACAAATAAAAATTTGAGTTATGGCAACAAAAGACCCAAAACCTAAGACTTATAAAACCCTATGACTCCAAAAAAAAAAAAGTGTTTTTCTGACCCCCTACAATTTTGTGTGCTAACATTTGGCTCCACAAGGGATGGAGACCTCCCTGTGAGGCTCCAAGAACATGTAGATCCAGTACCTTATCCATTGGGCTAGGAGTCATTATTGAAAGAAAATAAAACTAACTAAAGACTGATATTTACAATGAAAGAAAGCCACTTATGGCTTTTAGGAAAAGTATCTCTTTAGAAAATTCCCATTGACTGGGCCACCAGGAGATTCAACAGCTTCCAATATTTGCAACTTAAAAGTATTATTTTGCAAAACTTCAGAAATTTTAAAAGGACCAACCCACAAGGTTTTGAATTTACCATGTTTTCCCTTATCTTTCCTTTGTGCATCCCATTTGAGTATCGGGCCTCCAAGATGAAAATTTTCTTTCTTCACCTTCTTGTCAAAAAATTCTTTGATTTTTTGTTGATGGTTTTGTGCTTTATCAAAAAATTGTTCCCTAGTTTTTTGTACTTGCACAAGTTGATGCATCCTCTTGATCATGTTATCTAGTTCCCCTTCTTGATCTTGAAGAAACTTTGCCACAGGTAAAGCTAGTTGAGTAGGAAAAACAACTTTAGTCCCATAGACCAACTGAAATGGAGTAGTGTCAATTGATCTCTTGGTGGTCACTCTATCTTCCCATAGAGAAAACTTCATTTTTGAATCCCATGAATTTTTATTATCCTCTGACAGCCTTCTAATGATATTCACTAACATTTTGTTGGAGGATTCTGCTAATCCATTACCCTGAGGGTAAGATGGATTAGAGTGGATAAGTTGAATCCCAAACTTTTCACAAAGCTTTACTAGAGGCTCAGCTTTAAAATATGCAATATTATCAGTAACAGTTTTGTTATGACAACCAAACCTTGATAGAATGTTTTCCAGGAAGCCAATAACTACTTTATGTGTTTCATTTTTAGTGGGAATGGCCTCTATCCACTTGGTGAAGTAATCAGTAGTAGTCAGAATCCAACGATGTTGTCCACTTGAGGCTGGATGGATTTATCCAATGAAGTCTAATCCCTACTGCTGAAAAGGGCCAGCTACCACTATGGGTTTCAAAGGAAAATATTTGAGAAGTTGTTTTCCTGAGAATTTCTAACATTTATCACATGTTTTGATCTTTGCACACACATCAGTAAATAAGCTAGGATAGAAGTACCCAACTCTAAGTATTTTTTATGATGTAGTCCTCCAAAAATGATGACCTCCACATAGACTCTCATGAAATCAATCATAGTTTGTTTTGCTTCTCCTGGATCCAAACATCTTAAAAGAACCCCTAAAGGATATTTCCAATATAGAACATGATCAACAATGCAATATCTGACTGCTTTAAGTTTCAAAGCCCTCACTTTGGTCTTCTCAAGTCCAATAGGAGGTTGAAAATTTTGCAAGAAATGGATGAGGTCCTTGTACCAACTGCACTCTGTCAACTTTAAACTGATTTGTGAGTTGTTGTTAGGAATATTGGTTCGCTAATTTACAGAATTAGCATTCATGAAATTTACCCCAAGTGCCTTACAATTTTATTCAGATAACAATCTAGTTAAACCTTGACTTTTCACCATCTTGGTGGGTTTCATATCAATATCAAACTCCAAAATATTAGCAATCCACTTACTCCTTTTCCCATCTATATCAAGCTTAATCAAAATTTATTTTACATAGCTTGAAGGAACATAAGCAATAATTTTGGAATGAAGAACATATACTGTGAAATATTTTAGGGCCTTGACCAAAGAATAATCTTGCTTCTCCATGATGTCATATCTGACTTCAACATCTCTCAAATCCCTACTGAAAAAAGAAATAGGTTGCTCCATTCCATCTGAATTCTTCTGAAGAAGGACAACAACTAGTGTATCATTTGAGGAAAAAGAAAAGATCAGAAAATATTTTGAGTAGTCAGGATTGATTAGAACATGTGCATGAGCCAATGCTTGTTTTATTTTCTCAAAATAAGTCTTATCTTCTGGTGTCCATCTTACTTCATTCCCTTTTCTCAACATGGATGTTAAAAATTTGACCAACTTATCAAAATTGGAAATGAATCTTCTCAAGAAGTTTATCTTACCTAGGAAGGACTGAATTTATTTCTTGGACCTTGGGATAGAGAGTTTTGATAGCCTCTACTCTACTTGGGTCAATTTTTACTCCTTAAGCTGAGACAATATGTCCTAGCAACTTTCCTTCCTTCATGGAAAAAAGAGACTTCTTGGGATTAAGTGACAGCCCATATTTTCTTCATTTCAGGAACACCTTCTCCAAATGTTGGTAATTCTCTTGATCATACTTTGGAAACACTATGATATCATCCAATTATATAACCACAAACTTATCTTTTTCTCCAATAAAATCAATATCCATTTCTCGTTGGAAAGTTCCCCCTGCATTCATGAGACCAAAAGGCATCTTGGAATACATCAATGTACCCCAAGGAGTGGTAAATGTTGTTTTTTCTCTATCCTCTAGTAATGCAAAAATATGATTGTATCCTAAAAAGCCATCAATCATTTACATCCTTACTGATATTTTCACCCTTTGCAAGATATGCTCCATCTTAGGAAAGGGGTAATTGTCTTTTCTGGAACACTTGTTTAAATTTATGAAATCAACACAAAGTCTGATCTCGCCATTCCTTTTTCTAATAGGGACTAGATTAGCTATCCAATCAGAATACCTCAAAGGTATAATGATTTGGGAATCAATCAATTTGTTGACCTCTTTCTCCATAATGGGCAATAACATAGGATTGATCTGCATCAATTTATGTCTAAAAGGTTTGGTATCATCCTTCAAAGGTATTCTATGCTCAATGGTTCTTGTTTTATAGGTTTCCAAGTCTTCATACTTCCATGCAAAGACATCATAAAAAAATTTCAATAGTTTGATATATTCAGCCCTTTGATTTTTTGACAAACTACTGGACAATTTGACATACGTGGGTTCCTCTTTAGTACCTAAATTACACTCTATCAGATCAAGATTTTCACTTGAAACTCTCACTTTCACAACCACATCATTGTTTTCAACTAATCTCTCCAAGGGAACTAATCCTCTAGGAATATTATTTCTAGGCAACTAGATAATTTCGTGATCTACAATCTTGTTCATAAATTTATCAGCATCCAGATTTTTATCATCATTTGGGTCTTGGTCAATATGAAGAGCAGAAAAATCATCTATTGTTTCCAGAAATCTGTTTATTTCAATATCATCTTCAAAAACCTTCCAATGCTTGACATTATTAGGTATAGAAGGTCTATATTTCACCTCAACATCATACTTGTGTTTGGGAGGTAGAGGGATTTTAAAGTTACTATCATTTTTAGCTAAGGAATCATCCAATGTATTATATTCTCTGGGAACAAAGGATATGTTGAAGGCTAGGAAGAAATTGTCAATAAGGTCCCATACCTCATTCCTGTAATTT
>SNQJ01S0175740.1:0-20060 GCA_010110895.2 Picea sitchensis | reverse complement strand
CATTTTCTACCATACAAAACTTCAAATGGGCTCACATTTAATGAAGCTTGATACCCATTGTTGTAGGCAAACTCAATCAAATGCAAATAATATTTCCACTTAGATGGCTTATCCATTACATACACTCTTAACATGTATTCAATCACCTGGTTGACTCTCTCTGTTTTCCCATCTGACTGTGGGTGGCATGTTATACTAAAATTTGGATTTGTACCAAATCCCTTCTAAAAGTTTGAAATAAATTTGAATCTCTGTATGAAACAATTTCCTCGAGTATCCCATGCAACTTAACAAATTTCTTCATGTAATTTTTTGCAATATCAGTTGCTAATGAGTCATCTTCACTATAATAAAATGAGCGTCCATTGTCAATTTATCCACCACTACCATTATTGAATCATGTTGTCTTGATGTTCTGGGAAATTTAGTGATAAAATCAATGGTTACCACTTATGATTTCCACTCTGGGATTGACAATCGTTGTAGCAAATCTACTAGGTGTCTATGCTCAAACTTCTCTCTTTGACATTCCATGCTCTTGAAAATGTAATCAACAACATCCTTCTTCATTTCTTACCAAAAGTTTTGGCTTCTTATTGCTGCAATATTTTTTGGTAACTAGGATGTCCGACGTATAGAACATTATGAATTTATTTTAACACCAAATTCCTTAGTTCTATGGATCTAGGAACATAAATTCTATTTTTATGCATAAGTACTCCATCTTCTTTCATATTATATTCTTTAAATTTCTGCTATACATTTTCTTGTTGTAATATTTCTTTTACCTGTGGGTAATGCTGTTATGTAGCAACAACATCTAAAATTCTGCTCTTTAAGTTTGAACTATGCATACTAACGGTTGTAGCATGCATGATATGTACCATTCTGCTAAGTGCATCAACAAATTTATTTTCTTTTATTTTGATATGCTTGATGTCAAAGTCATACTCACTTAAAAATTCCAACCATCTATTTTTTTTGGCATTTAAAGATGGCTATTCAAACATATATTTCAAACCACGGTGCTCTATCTTCAATTCAAATTTATTTCCTATTAAGTAATGCCTTCACATCTTCAATGCATGGACTATGGTAGCAAGTTAAATCCTTTCATGTTATTTAATCTTTCTAGACTCATAACCAATGTTGTGTCCATTATAAGTGAGGACTCCACCAAGTCCTTATTTGCATGCATATGTACATACCACAAATTTTTTATTTAGATCAACAATCTTCAAAATAGGTGCACTATTATGTGACTCTTTCAATAAATACAAACTTTTTTCACACACTATTGTCAATTCAAACTTAGTTTCCTTCTTTTGTAAAGAAGTGATGGGATGAACAATCTTAGAAAAAACAACTATAAACCTCTTATAGTATTTGGCTAATCCTATTAAAGATATGACTATGAAACATTCTTTGTTACTAGCTATCTCCTAATGGCTTCAATATTCTCTAGATCCAGTGCTATGCCTTCTTTTGAAATGATGTACCCGAAATAGTTGATCTTCTCTTGGTAAAATGAACAGTTTCTCAACTGGCATACAATTGATGCTCTCTTAACACTTGTAGTACTAATCTAAAGTGATGTTCATATTTTCCCTCTAACTTAGACTAAATAAGTATGTTATCCAAAAACATAATGAAAAATTTATTCAGATCATTTCTAAATATGCCATTCATTAAGCACATAAAGACAACTGGTGCATTGTTCAGTCCAAATGACGCCATGATCTAGATTGGATCATTATATTGTTTTTCATCCATTTTGATGCTTTTAGAGTGGAAAAAAATGAAGTAATCAACTTGTATAGCTATTTTAGTGGTAGGTCTTACTTTGGAAAATTTTGGTCCAGAACCTTCAAGAGCCATTTTGAGGCATTAAACATAGTTTTTTGGGGTTCCGATGTCTAGAACTTATGCCCACACCCTTGACAATATTCTACACTTTGAGACCTTTCCAACAATGCAAACCATGCATAAATCAGAGCTCATATGCAAAAGTTATCCCTCCAGCAGGTTCACCTATCATGTTGACCACCATGGTACGAGAGGATTCCACGCCAGCCCTCATTACTCATGCATATGGGGCTAGCCACGTGAATGCTTTTAACAAGATTATAAAAGGTCCAAAACCTTATGTATTGGGAAATATACCTTTAGATGTGAGTATTAGCATTTATGCCAACATAAATTACTATTATTGTTTACCCTTATTAAGGGTTGTTTTTTTGGAAATGGATCTTCCTTTTTAGCTCGCAAGAGAGTTGAAGATGTGTCTACTTGATTTTTTATTTTTATTTTCTAGTTGATAAGTAAAAATTACGGAATATGATGTTTATAAGATGTCCTTGTATATATGTAGCCTTGAATCTTACTTCATGTTTATTAGGTACCCACATTCTCACAAAATGTACACCATGATTTGGAGTTTCCCACCTACACATATACTCATTTTCGACTATGATGGTATATATTCTTACAAGAGAGAGAGAGAGAGAGAGAGATTTGTTATATGTTTACACTATGTACAAAGATCTATTATCTATTTACATATACAAAGATATAGTCAAGTATGCTAATCGACATACCCACCTTTCGATTGGTATGGTTTGAACATTGGAAGTTAGAATCATGGAGAGAAGGGCTCAATTTCATATTATCTCAAAGACAATTCCTCTAGTGTTTGAAACAACATTTGTTCTTTTTCCTGGTCAAGTATCACACTTGTAATACCCCACACTTTCAATTAAAATAATAAATAATAAATAAATGGTCTTAAAATAATAAGCATATAATGATAAATTAAAGTAAAAAGAATAATAATAACAATAAATAAGAAATTATAATAAAAGAAAAAATAAAAAAAAGAAGATAAATTAGTAAAAAGGGATCAAAGAAAAACTAAATTAAGAAAATGTTAAAACTGCACAATTAATTACTTAATGACAAGTGCAACTCATGCATGGAACTTCTTGCATGCATGAATATGCAAGAATAATTCTATTTAATAAAGGTGGAGAAGAAGATGCAATTGATGGAAAGTCTTGGAAGATGGCATAAGTAGTTGATTGAGGGCTCAAGGGATCTCAATCATGATGACTGAGGGGTTGTTTGGGAGGTGAGTCGTGCCCCACACTTTGTTGTGGCATGCTAGATCAAATCTTGGAGAGAAACATATAGAATTCATAGTGTTGTAAGTAAGTTGATTTCTTCAATTCTCAAGTAAGATTTTTACCACTCGCTCATCCTTGTGAATTATGTAATTGAGATTAATGTTATCTTTATTTTTCAGTTGATGGTTGCAAATTATAGTGTTTATTTATGTGTTTAGATTTAATCAAAATTTAAGTCATTACATACAGCTCGGTTGTAACTCTGAGTAACCTCATGGACATGCTTAATATATGCTCTCTTTATCTTTCATGATTCAAAATTTTTGGTAATTTTTAATTTTCTTATTATTGGTGAGAAAAAATAAATCAAGAAAACCAATCAGTATAGTTCTTAGATTTAATAACCTACTTTGTTGTAGTTCAGTTAAAGCTTTGATATAAGGATGACCCATTTAAATACGACAAAGCTCAAGCTCAATGGGAACATCTCTTTTTCTCATTATTACCGGATTCGACCATCTAAAACCCTTGTAATGAGAGGGTAAGCTTGTACTGTTGTTGGACTAATCGAAAACAATGAGTTCCAATCCATTATTTTCAAAACTTATAACCTCCAAAGTCTTATTAGTCAAACCTTTAGCTCAATAACTATGTATGATATCAGTAGTTTCGACATGAAGATCTTTAAGAAACCTTTTCAACCTATATTGCATTTTGTAGTCACCATTTGAGTCATTTCTAGAAAATTAACACTCTAACTCCCGAGGGTATTTTCGAAAGGCCTTACCAATAAAGGTTGAAAAATCGATAGAATCGTAAAAGGGCGTTGCAACAATATTTATATTTAAAGTAAGAAGATGATTTTTTGTGGGATAAATATATTGATAAAAAACCTTGATAGGACACCAAGCTCTCTAATGCTTCTCAATGCCAAAATGTTTCCCAAAGAACGATCTCCCTTTTTCAAGAAAAAAATCTCAAAGTTGCTTGACAAAGCACCTCATCCATAACCTCATCTTGCTGAGCTCTTCAAATAACTGGAGTTTCAAAATCATATAACTGGAGTTTCAAAATCATAGAAAACAAAATCAAAGGCCCCCAAACTAATCTTACATCTCTATTCCATAGGATCAAACTTGAAGTTTGGTCATTTTTGGTTGCCATATCGAAAAGTTTGTTCATAGTTGTGTGTTGGAAAGCATAAATGCCAAATGCCAAGTAAAACTTCATAATTAGAACTATTGTGTATCTTTCCTTTGTCTTTACCTTCTTCCAAGTATGCCCTTTAAGAACTTCGAATTGTAATGGTCCCGAAGCTCTTATTTCACGTTTTTCCATCGGATTCTGCAACCATGTTTCTCACATTTGAATATATTGCAAAAAGTTGTCGAATTCTCAGAAGAGTAATGTAAATACTAAAATGACTCTATGAAAGAAGCTAAATGTAAATTAGGTGTTAAATAGAAATAACTTTTAACAGAACTTAAGTTTATAATCATTATTAGTCTATGCCAAAGGCCGGGATTATAGAAATGAGTTAGTCATTGATTGAGTATTAGTTTGACCTTTGAGTTTAATTTTTCCCTCATTTGCAATGTACAACAAAGGGAAATGCAAATAATATTTTTTATTTCTACTAAAATAAATAGAAAACTTTATTTATCTCTAATATCATTGGATTTGAAATTTGAAGTGTTATTGTTGGGGGCAACGACATTCATTAAATCAATTTCCCATCTATTTACAATTCGTGTCAATTCATGTCAGCGTTCATTAAATCCGTTTCTCATCCATTTACAATTTGTGTCAAGTCATGTCAGCCAATTAAGCTTTGCAAACCCCTTGGGAACACATCAGTGATTTGGTTCTTTGTATGCTTTTAAATCTGAACGGTGACGCCTTCATCACATCTTCCCACAACTTCCTCATAACCACCACTAGTGTCCACTAAAACTATTTCACTATTTCGCTATTTGCTAAATCGGGTAGCATAGATGAGGAATGGATACATTTGAGAATTATAGTCTACAAAATCTGGTTGCATAGTGGAGCACTAGATATATTCAAAAATTATAGTGCCAATTATAGTCCGAGCTTGGTGTCAGGTACTTCATCAACCCCATTTATTTGTTTTATTTCAATGATGATTGTATTTTTATATGCAAGCCTCCATATTCAATGATTGCATTTTCATCTGCAAGCCTCTGTATTCACAACATCATCCTACACATTCATGGTTTAAGTTCTTCAATTTATTTTTTGCAAAAATTGAATCAAACTTGCATATTTGATTCACTTAGCTTCTACTTGTGCCACAACTCTCCTAGATGATTCTCCTTGTGCCATAGCTACCACCAATGGAACTTACTGTGTTGCTTCTCTATCCGTGTTGCTTCTCCATCCATAGAATTGCATCTTGCACGACCATTCTCACTCACATGGTTAGCTATGAGCTAATCCTATCAAATAAGAACTAAAAAGGAACTTCCCATACATATAATGGACAGTGTTCTTGCAGACACAAATTCATTTCATGTCCATTATAGGTCACTTCACCAAATAACTCAAAAAAGTTTACATAACGAACAATTTGTTAGAGCCCAGGATAATATTAATATTAGTAAGCAGAGTGTGTTGATTGTAGATACTAGAAGTCCTGTATGCTATATCATAAAACCACTATATTATAGTACCAACATAGAGATTACAACTAATAACTAACTCGTACAATACAATGTTTCCTTTTCCCTCTTTGATAAGTCAAGTGTAGGAGCGTGAGCTTGTGCCAAATATTGCACATCCCAAAATTCAACCCAATTCGTGTCAAGTTTTCTTAAATTTATAAAAAAAAGAGATATATGTATATAAACAAATCATATTGTGACTGCTATAGAATTCAGGGTTCAAATTTATAGTTGCGGCATGTATTAGTTCTTTTGATTTTAATCTTCTTCACATTCAAATATTATAGAGAGAAACGAAAATAAATAAATAAAATACATCGGTTGAATTTGGCAATGCTATCTACCATCCTTTGAAATTTCAAACTTTTATTAATCATAAAATGCAAACTAGTTATTATCGAGATAATTATTTTTAGGATAAATTATAGAGAGAAACGAAAATAAATAAATAAAATACATCGGTTGAATTTGGCAATGCTATCTACCATCCTTTGAAATTTCAAACTTTTATTAATCATAAAATGCAAACTAGTTATTATCGAGATAATTATTTTTAGGATAAAAATGGTTAAAACTGAGTACAACACGATATGGACATACATAATAATATTTGTTCTTTCTTACACATATTGGTTGTCTATACTAATATTTGTTCTTTCTTCCACGTATCGAATTAGGCAGCATATCTTGTGCTACAAGTTGAATTTAATGTGGCAATGCTAGTGCAACATGCTGAATTTAGGTTGGCAATGTTATGTATTATATATTTTTATGTAATCATTTTTCATATTTTATTTTTAAGTTTTTATAAAAATTTAAAAGATTTTTTTCATATTTATAAATAATAGTTTTTCATATTTATGAGTGATAGTTCTATTAACCTTTAGGTAATAAAATTATAAATCTTATTTAATAATAATAAAAACAAGTGAAACTAACTTCTTCAATAATACATTATTTTTTTATTAAATAAAATATTATAATAAAATAGAAATTGCAATGCTTTGATATACTTTATAAATATGATATTTTAAGATCTAATATTTTACAATGTCAAATTGGATAATGCTTTTATCTCAGCGATAAGGCATGAATTGAAGGCATTATAGTGTTGTCTCATATAAATGTATGTATGAACAAGTGTCACAGGGTAGCTTAGTCTCTGTTGGAAAGTTTGAAATTGGAGAAACAAAGTTACATAATGAGAGTAATGTTGTTAATGACTTTGAGAACAATCTGACTTCTTCTTCATGCAACAAGGCATGACATACTTTTTGCAAAATCAAACTACAAACATTTGACAAAATGAAACAAGTGACATACTTTTTGCAAAATCAAACTACAAAACATTTGACATAATGAAACCAGTGAAAAAAAGTCTTAGACAATGCCCTTGTCCATGAGCTCAAAAGATGACCACTTTTCCTATATATATATATATAATTAACTTTTTTTAATGTATAAATAAAAAGAAAACAAATTTATGAGAAAATACCATCAAATATATCCAATGAGATACTTTTTGCAAAATCAAACTACAAACATTTGAAAAAATGAAACCAGTGAAAACAAGTCTTAGAAAATGCCCTTGTCCATGAGCTCAAAAGATGGCCACTTTTCTTATGTAAAAATTCTATTTATATAATTAATTTTTTTTAATGTATAAATAAAAAGAAAACAAATTTATGAGAAAATACCATCAAATATATCCACATTGGTAAAATACCATCAAATATATCCACATTGGTAAAATACCCATGTAACTTTGTAACATGGTGGGAAATGAGCACTCAAAAGATTAAATTTTTTGAATGTATTGTTGCGGTGATGTAACATTCCTAGCTTCCCAATTCACGGTATTGACCTGTTAGATTTCATATGCACCACTTGAACGCATCCAGACACTTGTCACAAATGAAAGAACGTGGAGGATATTATGCAGCATATGATGCAGTGTTATTGTGTCAATGAATGTGCTTAACTGCTTCCTCTTATTCTTGTGTTGAATATTATTATTATTTTTAATTGAGAAGATTAAATTATTTTTTTTTCTTAATAATTTTTTGAATAGTTTTATGATCTTTCTCAATAATTTTTTAATGGATATAAATTTAGAAAATTAAATATAGAAACAACACAATTAATAATTGATTGTGTAATTAACCCCACTAAATTACTTGAATTTACAATCAATTTAAGTTCACAAATAAAAACGCAGAAAACAAACCTCCTACTACAATCAATTTACTTGATTGAGCGAGCGAATGGATTCTACATCAAAGGATCTCTTTCTTCAAGAAGAATTATAAAAACCAGTTCACAAAGGATTGACTTCGCTAACCAACCCTTATCAACTCAACCGAAGCATATATTAAAACAAAAGTGGAAGGGGCATACCTTGAATACAATCGAGATTCACTCTGGCACTGACTTAGGAATGCACATTCTCCTGTGCTATTTGTTCTCTCTAATGCACGTTGGTTTTGATCGCTACAGGACCAGTCCTGTCCATTAATGACACTTTTCAATTATATAAAAAAGCCTATTGTTTTGTGCACGTGTGAGATGCGATTTCTCGACAAGCATTCCTCGTTACTAAAAGACTTGCTCTCAATGTAATAAAGAAAAGAATTGTATTAGGGGCAGAGCCAAATGCATTCATTCCAAATTCAGTAGTCAAGCCCCTAGTTTTATACCCCGTGGACTCAGTTGATCTTTCTCCAGTACCGGAGACAGTGATTTCTGTTCCAGATGCATATGTGGTTGCCCGAGAGCATGCCTCATCATAACCTTATTAGGGAACCCGAGTGAAGAAGGATAGAAGAATGTCCACCCCGAGGCTACTAAAATCTCAAATTGGATTGGAAACTCGTGCTAGTGGTTCTCACTACGGATCTGCCATCCGGAACATCCTAGCTCAAAGTAAGTTCATATGGCGATGCCTGCAAACAATTATAAAAGTAATAGTGGTTGTTCAACATTGCTTGAGCATTGACACATACCTCTGGCTTGCAACCATTGTCGATTTGCACCTCACACTTGTTTGAATGGCCTCATAATAAAAAATGATGGATATGAAGTTGGATCTGTTGCAACTATCGGGACCTGTTGTCACCAAAACTATTATCAATACAGATTTCATTTGAAAGATGTGAAGTTTGAGAAGACCACAACAATTGTAAGCCTTGCTTGTGTCACATGTTCTTCACTTTGTAGAGTATGCATGTGGTTGTGGTTGCACGAAAAGCGTTCAATGTGTAATGTTATCACCATGCAAAGGATGAAAACCCCAATGTCTGGTCGAGAAACATGTTGCATGAAAACCTCGGCTGGCGAAAGCCTTCACATGAGGGGCGGTCTGGTCGAGAAACACGTATGAAGCCAAATGTATCTAATTCTATTATGCTGGGGAAAACATAACCAATCTATTAAGACCTGGAAATGCCATCGCATTGAAATTACAAGCCTCCACCAAAGAAGACATAGAAAGAAGAAAAATAAAGCATTGTGGATGATGATGCCTAAGAAGGACGCCACGACCAGCTAACTCAATTTCGGGCTCGCCTAGCATGTGGAGCTTCTGAAGGTACGATGCTTGAGGGTTCGAACCCAGGAATTTTGAGCTCTCACAATGGATTAAGCTCTGGCGTTCAGAATCAGGTTTCCTGAGACAGCCGAACATACTGTTATTTTTAGTGATAAATTTTATTTTCATTTACCCGTTTGAATTTATTAATTAGGTCATTTTTCAGCGAGTTACAATGCACGCATGAATTTTCAGAGGTCGCTGCTCAAGCTCCTGGGATTTTGGTTTCAAAGTCTTTTGCTTGTGCGTTCTACATGTCTCTTGTTGCTATATATACATTGGGTTAGGGTATGCGGGCTACAATGCTTATGTTTATTTTATATTCTATATTGTAACCAAGTAGTGATTTGTTCCTAGTTGACATACACTCCTTAATAGAAAATAACAATCCACTGATAGAGCATAAGCTACCACCCACTGACCTGAACGAATATAAGAAAGAGTAAGTGACCGCTACAACAAAAACCCGCTTAAAAGGCCCTTGACTCTGTGTTCTTCTCCCCATGGAGGTCGAGTCTCTAAATCGATGGCGGCCTTATACGGTGATGTTGGCCACAACAGGTATGATGGGTGCTAGCCAACCTCGGGTTGGACCAGCTCTCTAGCTAGCTTTCTTTCTCCAAGAACATATAACATAGAAACTCCACTACCAGAACACCTACTTCCATGAGCTTTGCTAATGTTACCCTTGCACTGATTAGTAAAAGGGTTTAAACACACCCTTACCCATATGCAGGAGTAGGCACAACACAGGACAAATTATAAGCTAGCATACGGTGCTAAAGCCTAATTACTGATATAAGTTGCCCATAAATAAGGAAAAGCGTAATGTAATATATAAAGAATGTCTTGAAGAAATTGCTTGATCGTTCATGGACCAACAATAGGAAGTAGAGTAGCGGCTGTTGATTCTGTAGTAGATCCAAAAGCCTTGCGCTCCTAGGAATAATGATGCGAAGGAATTGCTCACCAAAATGTAGTTGTCTTCCAGTTTGTAACCGAGATTTTAAGTGAATTAAGTTTTATTATAGTCTATGTTTGTAAAGTCCTAACTCTGTGCACGAGACAATATTCTTTTGAAGTTCAGACATGTTTTCTTAGCTTTGTTCACTCTATTTATTTCAAGTGAAATCTTCAAATCTAAGATTTTTGCATTTAGATTTTTTCATTTCCATTGAATAAGGGGTTGCTAATTCTCACTCAAATGTTGGCAGGTTGATGCAACAGTTCTACAGTATTAGAATAAAAAACTTACTCAACAATTAGATTCTCAGAAAAATGAAATCCATGTCCTCAAGGAAAATTTAATCTGCTCAAAAGAAAAAAAAACTGCATACGATGACATATTGATTACAATAAACATAAATCTATTCTGTAACTGATAGCTTTATGCATGCAAATTGCAACCAAAGTTCTACACTGAGTTATGTATCAAACATAAAGCTATTCTGTAACCAATAGCTTTATGCATGCAAATTGCAACCAAAGTTCTACACTGAGCTATGTATCAGAAGGAAATGTCTCCAAAATACATTCATCATGGAATGGAAAACAAACATTCATCATTGGAATGGAAAATAGAAACATGATTCACGAAGTACCTAATAGAAGAAAAGCTTGCATTGCATCCATGTTGACATTGTATCCATTTCTCTGTATACTTAGCTCTCCAATTTCCATTGTTCCATCAATATTTCCATCGCTCCATCAATCTCCAAGTTATGTGCAGACTCAAGATCCAGTCATGAAAGCCGAATTTGTATAGCAAAGGAAACAATGCAAGTGGAAGTTGCATAGCTAGAAGATGAGAAGGCACTGCGGAAATGGGAAGGTGGTGATTCCATGCAGAATGGCATGGTGGCTCAAGATAAGGTTTTGGCAGGTAGACTAACATTTGAGAATGGACCAGAATGACATTTGACAGATCGAGAAGGCGGTGATTCCATGCAGAATGACAATGTAGACTGACATTTGAGAATGGAGTGAAAACTTACGCATACATATTGGAAAAAATGCATCACTTCAATGAAGATATAATACAATACAGTGAAAACTTAGGCTATCTAAACATTGAAAAAAAACCTCGGCAATAAGAGTTGCAAGTTATTAGCCAATACCATTTTTGATAAAGATAATTAAAATATTGTTAAAAAATAAGTATTCTAAGATTAGTACTTACTAGTCTTTGAGTAATGCAATGGATAGGCTTTGAGTAATGCAATGGATACATAGATGAATCTGATTTGAAGAGTCTAATTGTTTTGTTTGAATACTAACTTGAAGGAGTTGTACTCCATTCCTCAAAAGAGCTAGTGTGAAATGTTGAAAGAGAAAATGAATAAGAATGCTCTGTTGTTATGAAAAAAAAATATTATTATGATTATGCATTTATAAATTTCATGAGAATGATTGTAAATAATCATAAGATAAAATGATCTTAAATACATGTGCATGCGAAATTATAAAGTGTGTCAGTGGTAGACACACACATTATGATGATGCATGCGGTTGAAGTGATTGAAGGAACATTGTGAATGCAAGATGATATAATAGATGCACATGTATGAATGTATGGCTCAAATGCATAATAAGGATGCATTCCTGTATTATTTATGAATAATTGGGTAAATAATTGGAATGATAGATTTGATACTAACTCATGGGTTGATATCATTTCAAGTGATGATGGATATGCTACAAGGAAGTTTGCATGCTGCAACAGTTTAATGACAAGGAACTGTGTACGAACTCTGTTAGGAGAAAAAATCCATAGAGCTAAGGACTACTGAAAGTTAAGCAGTGGGCTACATGAGCCTGTGTGTATAAGAATCCCAGATTACATTTTGAGGACATGCATAAGCTAAAGAAATTGTTAATTAATTTGATTTCCATATAGTGAGGGTGTATAATGCACCTTATTTTTATTAAATTCACGAGACAATTTTGATGTTGTAGTATGTTGTTACATCCAGGGAATACAAGTTCTCTAAGTGAGAACATTTCAATTTGAACTTGAGTAGAACTGCTCAGGGAAATAGAGCAGCCAAGTTCAGAAAGAAATCAAGATGCAGATGAAAATAGGGAGAAAGGGGGATACTTTTCTTGCAATTTTTTTTGGGTGTTTTAGTAGAGTTATATATTTATAAGGAATCAAATACAACTGGTGAAGGAAAAATAAATTAATGAGAGTGTTAAATGAATTATCTAGTTAAAGCCATGCTATGCAATGACAAAGAGGTCTTGGAAATAATTAAGCTAAGATAAAAAAATTTGGACTGGGTAAGGGAATTGGAGGAGAAAATCCCTTAATTCATCTCTAGATGTTTTTTTATGATGCTTGACTGAGAAAACCGATATGTGTAAATATCCCAGGGATGAGAATGTTGATCAGTGTGTGACAGAAAAATAGTTGAGATGCTTTTTATGTTTCACTAACAAACATTGAGGACAATGTGATAAAGTGCATATAGATATGCTGGAACATATCTGATAAATATTTGATGACTTAAAAATGCTATGGTACATGCATTGTGATTAGCATGATATATTATATAATTTTTGGTTATGATTGTTGTGGTAGGAATAATTGGAATTATTGAGGATACAGTTGCCAATGGTGGACAACCTCATATAGAGGATAAATAAAAGAAGGTTGTTGTTAAAAATATCGATGAAGGGACCTCATGAGTCTCCATGAAGCATCAAACTAATGAGGTAACATCCAAAGATTGCTACTAGCCAAACATGTATAAAAAATTATCATGCCTTTATAGCATGTGACTTGGAAGGAATTGGGTAAGAATTTCCTTTAGCCATGACTTATATTTTGATGATATACATATGGATGTGAATTGAATTCATGTATGTCATTGATACCCAGGAAAGGTATGATAAAGGAAGGAACCTATGATAAACAAAAGTAGATTGAATCTTTGCAATGAATGAATGAATAATTATTCCATGTTGAATTGGCTAATCATGAGTGAATAAATAATTGTGCATGTAAGTGGTATGTATGTTAAATGCATTAAGGGAATGCATGTTTCTATGAATGGGAATGTATAGTGCTTCCCTCATGGAAGGAAAACTTTCCAGTATTCCAAAGGAATTGTACAAGTAACAATGAAAGTAATTGAAGTAGCCATGAGTATTAGTGCTTTGGATACCAATAAATCATGAATGTGTAATTGCATGTATGTGAAATTCTAATATCATGTAATGTGTGTTGATTTCAGGTCATGATTAACTCAGGGAAAGAGTCATATCATTGTCGTAATAATGAATGATGAGAAAGAAGACATGGGGTGAGAGGTTGGCTAAGATTCAACTCACCATGATGGAATTCATGACGTAAATTTGTGGCATTCTAGAAGCAATGCAAGGATGGATTGTGTAAATGTGGCCATGGATATTGGAACATTTGTTTAACTGCCGGTAATGATTAATCACATCATGAAAATCTTGGTATGCTGAAATAAGGCATGTGTAAAAATGATAAGTTCACTCTATTTAATATTATTTATATATAAGTTATTTAATTTTTAGTTTGCACAAATTTAGGATCACTATGTGAGCCACTGAAAGTATAATGTGCATGAGATACTAAAAATTTGTTTGGCCTAATGAAGGTTGAAAAATTGTAGGAAGAATGGTCTTAGATATGACAACAATGTTTATGTAAGTTCACAAGTAAGGCCAATGATCTATTGCAAAAATCTGAACTTTCATGAGAAGGATCTTGTGTTGTGAATTTGGTTCCTATAAGGAACATATATGAAAATTGATAAGTGAGGTTTGAAATCTATGGGGATCGTATATGAAAGGAAATTGTGAATAAAATTGGTGTGATGATATCTCATAATTGGTATGTATGTCACACAAGTTGAGATGAAAAATATGTCCTAAAGGGACAAATGATGGTTGTTGAGTTGGACAACATGGAAAAGAGACCATTGTTGTGACATGGAAACCCTATAATATGCCATGATCACCTATGATACTAATGTGATATATTAGAGCAAGCCAAAAGGATGCCTCGACTGTAAGGTTGTACAAGTCTATGTACTCTTACTGTGTTAGGAAGCCTTGGTAGAAAATATGGATCTCCCAAGGGATTATGCAATAGAGAAGGGGATGACTAAGCATGGAAGGTGAATGACTGGAATGAAGAGGAGACTTGAAATAAATAACATGATAACTGAGATCATGAGCACAATGGGTATGTCAAGGAAAACAATGCGTTGATCTCTAACATGACAGCCATATGGATGCAGATCCATGATTGCACATATAAGTATTGTGGTAAAAAGTGCATTCTAACCTGAATTATGAACCATGATGAGATATTTTAAGCATTAAATTGGTTTTAATGTGCATACTGTCTAACAATTATGTAGGCATGTTATTGAAATACCAGAGGTTTGTAAATAACCAGACTGTGAAGAAAAGGATACATGCTGGAGTAACTAAAGGATAAAGACATGGCAAAGATTGTTGAGGTGAAAAAGAACACCGAGGACGATTTTCCTATTAAGGGGGAGGGGAATGTAACACCCCATTTATAATCCCCTAAATTAGTTTGTAATTAATTTTGAGTAATAATGGTTTATATCAGCATGGAGATAATATTTCCATGCTATGGCTTATGAACTTTGTAAACATTATTGTTTAATAAAAGAAATCCAAACAACTGACTTAAGGTTGAAGCATTAGTACTATACATGACACACTAGAGGGATTAGTGGGGGGGCATAGAGGGGACTAAATGTTGTTGAATGATCCCAAACCACTTTATTGAACTATTTTTTGGGAAGAATCAACCTTTTCCCTTTTTCTTAATCCAAAGTAAAAAATCATTTAATGAAAAGAGGGTTAGTAGTTGAACAACCAAACACTTGCAATAAATAGATATGGAAAGAGAAGGATGGATAGTTGAAAGTTATCATCCTAGGTACAACAGGTACCACCTTTGACCCCACGAGTTCCTTTTGACAGAAGAAATGAGGAGGAAAAATCGAGAACCTTCTAGGGCCCGAAGGAAGGAAAAAACATGCAGGTGCATGTTGAAGAAGGTAGTCCTGGTCTAGACCATGGAGGAGATGGTGATGAGTATGGAATGATGAGAGATGTGGGAGAACCCATGAGTGAAGCAAATATACATGAGTTTTATAGCAATATTGTTTGCATGAATAGTTGTAGAAACCAAAGAAAACTTGACCTGAGATGAGAGGACTGTGAGCTTGATGTTGGGAGGGAATCTGATACACTTAGTTGAGGCCCTGGGTATGGTGGGCATAAGGATTTTCAACTAATGGTTGTGTGAAGCAGAGTGGCCTTCAATTTTCCAAATTTCTCTGAGAGTCTGAGAGGATCCCCTAATGTATCATGGCTTGGTAGTGGGGTGGCAAGGTTATAGAGGTCTAGTGCATCTAAGATTATGGTTGGGTGGAAAGGAATTCACCCTCAGTTAGTTGTTCGAATAACAAATTTTATAATCAAATAAGTCTCTCATTGTGCTTACTGTTCTCTCTATCATATGTGTTCTTTTGCGACGTGTATAAAATTGTATGGTTTATGAAAAAATCTAGGAGAGATAAAGTAAATATAGAGCTGGATATATATATGCATATTTTGTACTCATTTACTAGTTCTTATCCCTTTGAGTTATGAAAGAATAGAAGGGAAACTTATGCCTAGCATTTCTAAAATGTCCAAAGATGTTATTCTTTGGTTATCTTTCGCTTCAAGGTGTATTGTAGTTAACCTACATTTGAGATCCTATGTTACTAAGGAATTGTTCAAAATGCATGCATGACTAGTGTGTTTTCCTTACATTGCGCATAACAAAGTCTCCTCATTCTCAATTTGTATGGGCATAGAGAATTAAGGTGACCCAAGGTAATCGAGAAAAAAGTGAAAGATTTGACCTCAGGGGTTTAGTCGAAACCCTATTATCCCCTGAATTTCATTGTCATTTGTCTTATTTGAAAACAAAATTGTCGAAGGGATAAAGGACAGAGAAAACCCAAAACCTAAAGGTTCAGGCCATTTACAATTATGCATAGGTATAGGCATCTAGATATCTGTATATCCAGATGTGTCAAATCTTGGATATCTAGAGATCCATAAATATATGCTTTTCTTATGTCCATGCCTTATGAAATTCCATATCCCTGTATTTTGGATTGGGCAGGGTTCCATTGCATGGTTTCGCCTCCTTAATAGCCTATAACTAAGGAGAGAGAACTGAGGGAGTTGATATCATGTTGATGTGCTATGACACATGTTGGCTAGCCTAATCTATTTGGAAGTGTACATGTGTTAGCACCTCATTAAAGTAGGTACAAGGGGAGGCCCCATGGCCTCTATGTGCTTGTAAGCTAAGGATAGATCTTGATCGTTGGGTCTACAACTCGATGGATATTGGTTGTCGATCTTATATTATTTGTGAGGATCTATGCAAATATTTGGAACCAGAAATCTAGACATTCGATGTTATCAATAAATCGCCTTTGTGAAAGTCCTGGATCCCGAATCCTGGATGGGTCATGATTTCATTCATATTTTTGATCCCTTGTATGCGTATGAGTGGAAGAGTAGGGGGCACATGTGAATGGAATTTTGGTGATGTGTGCCTGACAATAGTCAATTACTTGTGGGATAAGTGTTACTCCTCATGGATCTTATAACCAACAATGAATCCCCCAAAATGATAATGGATTTGAGACCCTCTTCCTTGGCTATGTCCAATCCTTTCCACAACGGATATGCCTCTTCATATTATTGGATACATTCTCGAGGTCTCAGGCATAATAAATGATTTTATTTCCTTTGGATCAAATAGACTCCCCCCTTGCACCTATCACTGTGGATGTTGGGAAACTTTTAACGACCACTTTATAGATTAATATTCCTTCCTCACTGTAACATCCCCCAACCCCACCGAGTAACATTACTATGCGGAAAAAATCATAATTTTTTTTTTTTTATCTAATTAATGTCCTGTAGCTTCCAACTACAAGATTACAATCATATTTCATTGCTATCTGATACCATTAATTTAGTGCATCTACAAAATGATAAAATGAACATGAAATGCAACTAGTAAACACAATTACAACAACATATAAATCAATCTTATGCACAGAGTTCATGCACAACAATTTATATCATAAATAAAACACATAAACAAATAAAAAACTTGTCTTTTAATTTTGTTTTGCAATCATCTGCCCGGGACAGATGTTCCACCAAATCATAGAATTTTTTTTCCAAATATAAAAACTAATTCACCCTCGAGATGGAGATAGAAATCCAAAAAAGAGAGTGGTCTCTCACTATCCACTCACAGCTCAAAAAACCCACAACCCACTGGTATTCTCCTACAACTATCCTGATTTTCCAACAACTCTCTTCCTCTCGACATACCCAACCCAAAGAATGTACCCCTTCACTAATCTCATTCTCTTGGGTATCCCATTCATTTATCAGGGTCTTGCTGGCACATGTAACCACGAATCTCTCTGTTGGGAACTCAAGGGAACTCATTGCTAGGAAAACTGCCAACAAACAACAACAAACACTTGTTGTTACAATGTAACTCACACATGAGTCCACTCTTCAGGCTTGACACCTTGACTCTTCAGTCTACAACTCTAATATACTCCATAAATTATCCATCATGCTCCATAATTCACCCTCCATGGTTGCTCCAGCTCCAATCTCTCTTTCCCGCTCTGTTATTTTTGTCCATGCACAAAAATTAAATGTGTAAAATTTTTGTAGCTTCCCATACAAATTTCCTCTCTTTGGCTTACTTGATTGACTCAAACACTTCCCTAAGATGATTGTACTCATCCCCCATGTTCCCAATAACTACGAGATGTGACTTCTCACACCCACCCTCTAACATGCATTCAATGATTAGATTTGGGGACACTCAATTATAAAATAGAGTTTAATACATAATGATAATAAAATTTAGGAATGTGGGTGGACTTAATAGACATGGGTAATGCCCCCTTGGACCCCTCTTAGATATTCTCCTAGATCTTCCCCTCTCTTGTGGATTAATTCATCCTCCATATATGTCCATGTCCCCTTAGCAGTTGCAATCACATTTTATTACTAAAAATTAGAAATACATTTCACATATACATCGCTTGGTTGTAGCCACATATTATATCTACATTAAGCATTAATTAAACCGGGGATTATAGTGGGGATTTTACATTCCCCCTCCCCTACAATTTTGCATTGTCCTTAGTGAATACGATATATATATATATAACACAATGCTTTAAGAAATAAAATTCTGAAATTTAACAACTCTAGCTGTAGTTCCAACCAAAATCTCATGTTCCTCTTGACCCATAGACCCAAGGAATGCACCATTTTCTTATCAGGACTAATCCAAGGAATGTACCATTTGTTTTTTTAGTCAAAAAACAAGGAATTTTCCATTCTTTTATCGGGGTATCTAACACAAGTTGGCTAGGACTCTAAGATGTGGTTCCAAAAATCTAGCTACTCAAAATGGAGTTTTGCATTCTGTTTTCTTCAAAATTGTCAAAACATTTTGGGTATTCTTCCCACATGTTTTCCTCGTGCTCCCATATAGCATCTTCAGTATTGTAACATGTCCATTCAACCTTTACTAGTCGTATGACTTTGTTCCTGAGAACTTTGAATTTCCAGTCCAAGATGCGTACTAATTCCACCGAGAAATCCCCTTCGTGCTCCACCTGGAGCACATTCCAAACAATTATGTGGTTAGGGTTAGGAACATTTTTCTTTAATAATGACACGTGAAATAAATTATACACTCTCATGGATGCATGAAATTCTATCATGTATGCAACTGACCCTATCTTTTCTAAATTTCAAAAGGTCCACAATATCTTGCTTCCAACTTTGGGAAACTTCCTAATCTTATAAAACTTCTTTTCTCCTTCACTTTTAAAAACACATATTCACCCACTTTGAAATCTCAGAAAACTCTATTCTTGTCTGCATAACTTTTCTTCCTGTCCTGGGAAACCTTTAAATTTTTCTTGATGTTTTCTATCTACTCTTCCATTTCCTTCAACAAATATGGTCCAACAACTACTTTGTCTGGTGGATTATCCCAGATCACTGGTGTGTTACACTTCCTACCATATAATGCTTCAAATGGACTCATTTTTAATGAGGCATGCTATTCATTATTGTAAGAAAATTAAATTAAATGGATATAATACTTCCACTTTGATGGTTGGTCCATCACATACATCCTCAACATGTCCTCAATTATTCTATTAGTCTTCTCTGTTTTCCCATTTGAATATGGGTGATACACTGTACTAAGATTTAGATTTGTCCCAAAGCCTTTGAATAAAACTTTCCAAAAATTCGAAGTGAATTTTGGATCTTTGTCTGAAACCATTTCCTTAGGAACTCCATGTATCCTGGCAAATTCTTTCATGTAGATTTCTGCAATATTTGTTATCTTGTGTGTAGTCTTCACAGGAATAAAATGCACTTCCTTAGTCAATTTTTCCACCACCACCATGATGGAATCATTGTACTTCACTGTTCTTGGTAGTTTTGTAATAAAATCATATGTAACTACTTCCCACTCCCATTCTGGAATGGACAATGGTTGTAATAACCCTGTTGGATGTTTATGCT
>SNQJ01S0175739.1:0-17896 GCA_010110895.2 Picea sitchensis | reverse complement strand
AGGGTTCTCATACCCTCGACTCCTATTTATACTAAAAAGAAGCATCTAGAGGAAGATCCTTCTAGAAGTGAAAGCTTCTATTAGGTCTTCTTACATCCTCCTTATTCTATTTTATTGAAAGGCTTTATTAATATTGACCTTTATTACATCTGAATATATTGTTCTACCTATGTGCGGGTTAGGACCCTAACATTGTATTATCAAAATAGGTTGGAATTGGATCATCATACTCAACCTGTGTATCTGTCATAGTTTGTTTCATCCATAGAACCTATGTATAACATGCTGCTGCTGCAATATACTCTTACTCGACTGTAGATAAGGATACTGATGATTGTTTCTTGCTTAACCATAATACTAAACACTCACCCAAGTAGAACGCTGCTCCACTGGTGCTTCATCGGTCATCAATGCAACCTGCCCAATCTGCATTTGTGTAGGCAATAAGTGACAGATCCTTTCCTTTTGGATACTATAATCCAAACTCTTTTGTTCCTTTGAGATATCTAAAAATCCTTTTCACTACTAATACATGAGATTTCTTTGGTGCTTCTTGAAATCGTGCCAACTGTCCAACCGCCTCCATTACATCTAGTCTGGATGTTGTCACATATATTAAGCTACCAATCATTGATCTGTATTTACTCTGGTATGTATAATTTGAATCATCATCTTTGCTCAACTTGCAACTAGTTTGCATAGGAGTGGTAACTAGTTTGCAATCTTCCATTCCGAACCTATTCAACATTTCTCTGATATACTTAGTTTGAGAAACAAAAACTCCTTGGTTTCTTTGACATATCTAAAGACCCATAAAGAAGGATAGTTCTCCCAGTAATGAAATTTCAAATTCATTTTTCATATCCTTTGCAAATTTTTGTCTTAATCCTATCACTAGTACTTCCAAAAACAATATCATCAACATAAATTTCAATTAATAAAATACTACCTTGAGTTACCTTGATGTAGAGGTTGATTTCTATGCTTCCTTTACATAGTTCATACGAAGTTTTGGCATTGTTGTTTCTGAGAATTACTCTGTTTTGAATGTGAACTGTTGTATGCACTGCATGTGTCCAAAAAATATCTATCAATTTGGAATCCATTAGCATTGTTCAAGCCATTTCCTGTGTAATTATCATCCATTATGATAATGTTCCATTGTCTCTAAACCACTCTCTGAACCAATCTATGAAGTCATTCTCTCTTCCACTATCATATATTTTTCCAAACCTGCTAGTTATTTGTACGAATCCATCACTGTCCATACTGTCCAAGACTCTACTTGCACACATGTCCATAATGTTGACCCATTTATCACTATACTATCATGAAGTCTTGATTAGTCTATCAAACTGTACTTCTACTAACTGACTGCTCTGGATCTGTCTTCTCAAACTCTGTAAACTGCTCGAAGGATGGTTCTTTGGTATGTCACAACTATCACATAGACTCCCCCTATCTACTATTCATATTTCTGGGAGTCTCTAAGAGGGATGGATCATAACAATTCCTTCTCTGATGTGTATTCATCATCATCTTCATTGGTAGATTCATCATCTCTTTGAGCTTTGACTTCTTTCTTTCTATCTGTGGATTCATCTTTCACTACAATGCCTGAAAGTAAAATCTCTTGAACATGTTCCTTATTTACCCGTCCTTCTTTTCTTTCATTTATTTTCCAAACCTTTATGTATCTGACATCTTTCTTTTTCTCTGTAGAATTTTATTCATCTCATTTTATTGCCACTCTTGAGATCTCTAGGACCTGGTCTTTGTTCACCTTTTTTTCATGTTTTCTTATACACACTTTCTTACATCTGATATCAATGTTCTCTTCTACAATCATGCTTCTACAATCACTAGCTATGTGTCCATAGTTATGAAATTTGTAACATTCAATGTTACGTGGGGCCACATAGACAATTATTGCTTGAACATTTCTTTTATAATCCTTTCAATATGAAACCTTATGTCCAAAGTTAGTACAATAAAAAAAATGACCATAAAACAAATTTGGATACCTGGGAGTGAATGATCTTCTTTGTGGCATAGTCTTTCTGAATTTTTGCCTTGACTGATAATGATCATGATTGAAGATTCTTTGAGGCTTGGACATGGATGGTATTCTTGAATATGTATCTTCAATATTTTTCTTAGATTATGGTTGACCATGATTCCTTCCTTTGAGTACTTCTGCATAACTCTTTATATTTTCTTCATTCTTCTTTTCTAGAAATCTAGAGTGCTTCTCTTCATTCTCTATAACTGATGTGGATGTTTCTATCTCTTCAACGTTCTTGTTGAGCTTGACGAGTTTACTTCTCAATGTGACAAATTATTCTTCAAGCTTCTCAACCTCTTCTTCTTTCTTCATTATCTGAGACTTCATGACTTCTTCTATTCTTTTCACTTATTCAAGCTGAATTTTTAATGTGATTATTTATTCTTCAAGTCCTTTCTCTTCTTGACCAAACTTTTCCTCAAGATGGTTTAGATCGTTAGTTATTTCCTTAAGATGATCTGTCAATATCTTCTCTCTCATTTCTTCTTTTTCCTTCTGTGCTTCTATGTTGTCTTCCAAATACTACTTTTGATATTCAAGATTTTCTTCGATCATTCTCGCTTCTTCCAACTGAGTTCTTAAGTTTTTGATGACCTGTTGGGCTTCTTAAAAAATTTGAACACTTTCCTTTTGTTTCATCAATTCTTTCTTGAGTGACTTGTTTTCTTCTCTTAGTTCATCTAAAGCACTAATCAATTTTTCTTCATAGTTGTCTTCCTTTTCAATTAGTTTTTCTGTCTCATTTCCTTCATGGCATTCTATTTCAATATGTCCACATTTTTCACAATTAAAGAAAAACAAAATACCTATGGTGATTATGTACTCTTCATCTTCTGAATCTGTTTGACATGGTGAACCTGATTCTTCTTTATCTGTATCTTCATCTTCTTTGGCATTTTCTGAATCTGCGATGGGTGAAGAATATGTGTCATGTAACTTATCCCAAATTTCTTTGGTTGATGAACATTTACCAACCTTTTCTCTTATCGGATTAGGTAATCCTTCCCAGATGAAATCCACTGCTATTTTGTTATTCTTCTTCAATTCCTTCCTGGCTACAGTGTTTTCCCTTTTTGAACTATCATATCCTATAAAAACTGATAGACAAATATAATGTCCCTGTGCCTGCAAAAATACTTTCGACCTTCTACTCCACATCTTCTACTTAAAAACATTATGACCATTATAAATTGGTACTCCATTCTCAGAATAATCCATGATCTCCTTCCAGTGGTTAAATTGTTTTCTAAAGGAACCAACTCTGATACCAATTGTTGGAATACTGAGAGGGGGCAGGGGGTGAATCAGTAATAGATCAATTTAATCATTTTTCACCATAAAATGAAAGTGTTATATCAATGTAGAATTATCATCTAATAGTTGTAGAGTAAATAAACAATGAACAAATGAGAAATCACACACATACACAATACACCAGTGTTTTACGTGGAAACCCAAAGCGGCATAAAACTAAGAAATTATTTTTCTTATATGTAGTTAAGAATTACATTCACTGGAAGCACCAAATTCCTTTGTTTTCCAGCTACAACTGGAAGGAGGATCCAACCCCCTAGTTTCTCAGGCTACAACCTAAGGGAAGCTTCAACTCCCCAATTCTCTGGCTACAACCAGAAGGAGGCTACAACCCCCTATGTTCTTTGGCTATAACCAAAAGGTGGCTACAACCACTTGTCCTTTCCTCGTCCAACCACCTTGATGTATAAGTAGAATGATGGAACCATTATCACACTATCAATGTGTGATATACTGCTGTAAACTTGTACCAATCAACCTGCACCAAACAATCTATACCAATAACTTGAACCATGCATCAACCATGCATCAACTTGTACCTCAACCTATAATCAACCTGTACCATAAAAAAGTGCATCAACCATGCACCAAATTGTAATCAACCTATACCATAAACAATTGCATCAACCATGCACCAACCTGTACCTCAACCTGTACCATGAACAAGTGCATCAACCATGCACCAAATCTGTACAAATAACATGTCACAACAACCTATCCAAACAACCTATCGCAACAACCTATGTCATAAATCTTATCAACCAAATCAGATCTACTCACCAAGATCAATCACCAAGATAACTCTCAAAGATGTGCATCAACCAAACATAATACAACAACTCATAATCATCACCAAGATCAATATGGTGCATCTAATAATATACCAAGACAAGTATGCTACATCATCCATAAACCCTGTGTCAAAAATACTACTAACAAGTGCCTCCAACCATTTACCAAGTATGTACCAATCATGTATCAACTACTCATCNCCAAGTATGTACCAATCATGTATCAACTACTCATCAACTATGACTCATCAATATGTACCAACATCATCAACTATACACCTCATGTATGTGCTAACTCATCAACTACTTGTCTCAACCATGTAGCCCACATGTACCTCAACCAGAAGCCCTCATCAATTTCATCATCCAAATATGATTTGTAAATCTGTAATAGAACTGGTGTATATGATCACATACTTACAAACCTTCCTTAACTTTAACAACAAGAGACTAGCATTTTCATCAAACTTTACTTTAGTCTCACATGACTAGCTTTGGATTAGTCAACAACCCCAACTTGAAATAATTATAACTATGTACATGTAATGAATAAAGATATAAAAATAGTACACAATGTGCTTCAGTGTGTTTTATGCAATTCCTCCATGTTTCACTACTTGGAACCTCTCACAAAAGGACTTATAGAAAAATTTGCATACCTTGTTGAATTCTGGCTTATTCTAGAAAGCGAACTTGTAGAGCGTGCCCTGCATGGACTGTTTGTTGTATGGATATGAAAATTGTACACACCATACTAAAAATTGTACTCTAACCAACACATTTTTTCTTATTGAATTTGTATCTGTTATGAAGAAGTTATGACTTTTTTTACCCGAAACACATGTTTTAGACTAGTTTCAGGACTAGCCACAAACCCTATTTTCCACGGAGTGTAACTCCAAAAATACAACGACCCATAAGATGAAATTTTTACCCCAACTACTTGGATATGTTTCCTCAATGGAATCCCAATTTCATGGTCTGAATCATTCTAGAAAAAAAATTATTACAAAAACGGTGAGATGACCTGTAAATAAGATACCTTAGAAAGCATCATCAAAAGAATTTATCATCCCTTGAATTTTGGCCTTCTTTACTTCACCTTCCCTCTGAAATTAGGCTTAGATATCATTTGGTTACCTTAGTAACTTTTAGATATTCAATAGGCTCAAGTGTGATTAAAATGAGAGAGAGCCTTACCTCTTATATATTCTTTCATGTAGCTTCCTCAACGGGTTACCTTTTAACCATCTTAACCCACTTTCCTTATTTTATGGTTAACCCACTTCTAATTTCTCCATTAACTTTATTATTTAAATAATTTATTTTTTATTCACTTTGACTTATAGTACACTCATCACTTCAATTTATTATTTACCTTCTAAACTCTCTTAAACAACTTTGACTACTTTGACCTTTTAGGGCTTCTAGATGACTCATGAGGGTTCTCCAACTTCACATGGCTATAACTCTCTAACCGTGAGGAGTTATGTGATGTTACACATAACACTTGAAATAGCATGACATATAATATCCATCTAGAATAGTCTTTCCTAAAAATATATCAAAACTCATACCATTATCCATCAAACAAATTTGGGTCCATTACCCAAACCTGGGTTCTCCAACTTCTCATGGCCATAACTCTCTAACCGTGAGGAGTCATGTGATGTTCAACATACCACCAGAAATGGAATGAAATGTAATATCCATCTAGAATATTCTTACCTTCAACCATATTAAAACTCATACGATTATACATGAAACAACCTTGTGTCCATTACTCAAACCTTTGTGCTACCAAAATTCGCTACTAGACTTTATCCAAGGGTTGAAATCAATCTACAATATCACTCTCCAATGGTTGAAATCAATGACAACCAACAATCCATACCATATGTCCATCAACCTAAGACAACTGTATGAAAGTCCCAAATAAAATTTTGTCAAAATCATAAGCTACCAAAAATAATATGTTGCCCGAAATAAAGTGAAAATAAGTTCATATACGAATGCCAACAAAATCATGAAAAACCATATTTGCTGTGAGAGGATGATCCTCTCTTTCCATGACTAATTTCAGCCTTTTCATTTATCCCAACTGATGAACCTGCCTTAGTATATTTCTTATCATTTCCCTGCACATGTGAAGCGACTGAATGTGTTGACTTAGACTCAACTGCTACTACTTTTTCCTTTTCTGGACTATCCTCAATTTCAATGATCTTGGCCTTGGCATGATGGGAATGTGAGGCTTGGGATATAGGTTTTTGATGCAAGGGAAAAGAAGTATGCTAGGTATGAAAAGAAGGTTGTTGAGGGTGATTAATATTTGGCCAACCATATGATTGTCTAGAAGGAGGATGTACAACATTTTTCTAACCAAAATGTTCTGGTCTAACTAAGAGAGCAGAAACATGGTTTGTGACTGGAATACTGATACTTGGATGAGGGTTCTCAGGCATAAGTGGAGGTCTATAGGCTTGTTGTCCAGCCAAATTGAGGAAACCTATCTACAACAACTGGTTAAATTCTTCTGAATCTGCATCAAAATGTATAGAAAAACATAAATTCTTATTACCCCTTTCTCAAGGACCCAGTCCTCCACCTCTATTGTTTCCTCTCCTGCCATGACTGAACTTGCTGAAAAATCTCATACTGATATATATACACAAATTAGAACTAAATTTCAACTAATATTTCATCTAAAACTTTGCAAAAAAATAATTTAAACATGGCTATGTTCATAACAATACATATGCAAACAATCATCAGGAAATTCATGCTCTCAAAGCTAGCAATCACTTAGAAAAGGGATTTGAAAAGGGATTTGGTATTAAATGACATGATTTGTAATGAGCGCAAAATGGTAAGTATGAAAGGAATGAAAAATGGATTGTTCACTACCATGGTCAGCTTCCTTAACCTCTTATGATCAAGTGAACCCAATTTAAAACTCATTATCCCAGCTATAAAGGAGATTTAACCTTGAGGAATTAAAATACTTCCCTCATGATCAATTCAATTCTACAATTCAATACTCTACACAATCATAATTAAAGCATAGGAATAAAAGGGAACTTGGGAAAATGGGTTAGGACTGTAATGCGAGAAAGGTGTTATTTTTGACAGGGAATGTAAATGGACATGCATTAGTTACAAATTTTATGATCATCTTCTATTTTAAACCATTCATGACAAGTAGAGTTATAACCACATATAATTAGGGTTCTTAAACAAAAGTCCAATCATAATTCCTTATTTCATTTCCAAATCCTTCTTTCAACTCATAACTTGCAAAATATTTCAATAATAATTCCATCGCCAACATATGTATTATCTAAAATATTTATTTTGTTTTGTTCATCGTACCACGCCCAGTAGTCACGATTTATTCATTTCCGTTCAAGACTTTTACATGAATTTTCATGATTTTCCTCAATTACACTGTGTTTTTATTTATGCAGTTAAGTTATTCCACAATACAATCCATCAAACATCAACCCCAATGGAGACCAACTTCATCATATAACGACTCCTTCTCAAAAGTTTCAAATGCCAACTTCATCATAAAACCTAGTTTGGCATTCACCAACTGGATTATTCAATCAATAAATCCGAATTTGAACTGGTAGCCTCAATTTGTAAAACAAACCTTAAATCCAAATATGCATCGCATTGAAAAAATAAACTCACAGATGTCGAGGGTCTTTAACCCTTTTAAAAATTGGTTGGGATCGCATGCAAAATTTACAAACCAAGTTCGTAATAAAACTACCATTCATGAGTGTTGTGTAATAGTTTATCGGGTCTCTCCCTTTGGAAAATTGACAACCCATAGGCCACATGCAACCCGTCGCATGTGACCATAATGAAGCGAATAGACCCCTGAGATGTAAGGCCAAGTTTGAATAATATACAACTGAAGAGCCATGGGTAAAGGACTGGTACTACCGAATACTACAAATGAAAACTATAATCATGTAGGGTGCAACAACAGGTAGTGGCAACCCATAACCATTCAATTAATTAAACCCGAAATCTAAGTCAATCAAAATCTTTCTTCTAAAGCCTGAACACCGAATATTATGCATGAGACCATGGAGTCTCAAACCCAAATGAATAAATAGACCCATAGATGGAAATGAAACTCTTTTTCATATGATAGTTGAAAAACAACTAAACTCGTGAGCTACAGAATAGAAGAAGTCGAGATATGTATGTACCAAAAATAGAGATAATGTGTGGAACATAAAATAGAGAAAGCTTAACTACCATTATCTGCAACTCTTCATTAAATGTCTTTTGATCTCAACTACTCGGCTAAAAAAACATACATATTCAATCAAATAAGAGTACCATTTTTCATATTTCCATAATCATAACATGAGAGAAATCGAATTAACAAGAAAAAAACATCGTTCACAGAGCCACGAGTAAATTATTAAGAAAACAACAATGTTAGATGAAAGAGAGTCGAAACCCTGGTACCTAGAGTTGTGTGTTACTTATTTTCCTTTTGAAATATTTATAACATTTACAACCCAATGATCAAACCCTTCCTCAACTCAAAGTAGATCGAATTCCAAAACCCCAAAGGTGGTAAATCAAAACAACTAAAGTGAAATAACTGGTGTTCACATCACACTAGGGTGGCAGCCAACATTAATCTTTTCCAAACCCCAAGAAATTACCACGTCAAAACCTCAGGCATCTGACGAATTCCAAGTGTATGCCATGTCATATGACCTCACATGCCATATACTTTTCCACCTACCTCATTAAATATCCATAACTCTCTTCTTTGAATAATTTGCAGTCAAGTCGCATAATATATCCCATATACACTAACACTGCCATACCTTTAACATAAAAAACCTTTGAATCCATTTCAATTTCCAACATCGAGGTCAATACCATTCATATCTTTGTAAATCATATGATATGTGTCAAAACGTATACATGTAATCAATCATATATATATGATCGACATACTATATGCATATTTAAGTTGAATGCTCATTTACCAATAAATTGCATCATGTTTACCAAGGAGTTGTGAAATAAAACTTTTGATAAGCATGTATAAAATGGCATGACACTTAGTAAGAAATATGATGACCCTTTTCTTCCATTTGAAACCATACACATGTACTGAGAGTAAAATACCAAGCTCATATGTATTAACAAAATGCATGCCTTCTAATCACATTAGTTTCCAAATATTCTTTTAAGGGGCTCCTCTTTGAATTTTTATTTTAAAACAACCATAGGGGGTCCCAGTTATTAGTTTACTTAGTATGTATATATACATGTTTATTTTTCCCAAAAATTATATGTGCCTTGCAATTCTTTGCAGGCTAGTTACTTCATGATGGTTTTAAGAGTCAACAATGGCGACTCCATAGGAAAGCAATACAGTATTCGGTTGAACTCAACTTTTGGTTTCACATGTCAAGAAAATTTTCTATTGTGTGGTCAAAAGTTTTCCTTTTGTCTAGTATTGTCTTCCAAAATAAGGGTGGTGGAAGGTAGAAAAGTAAAAAATGAGAGAGGGGATAGATTTAGCACTCAAATTTAAGCAAAGTGGTCATAGAGGCAAAACGATACAAGGATTCATACCAGAAGTGATTGTCTTTCTTTCTGCCCTAACTTCTTATCAATACTCAAGCATACTTTTTCAAGCAAGGAAAAAATTTGGATGTATAGAATCATCTAAATCAGGATGAAACAAAGTCTACAAAATTGTGGGTAAAGCAACAAAAAAATAAAATCATAGTGAAATGAAAAATAAAGTTGCGACCAAATATAAAGCAAAACTGAAAGTGAAGCAAACAAATTGATGAAATAAAGTGCAGAAAAAAAAAGCAATTGTACAACTTAAACTGATATTTACATGAAACATTGATTCATAAAATGTAACAGTTAGCTAGGCTCAACATAATGTTTCAAATGCGATCCATTAGTCGTAAAAGAGAATAGCTTCTCTTTAAAGTCCTTTAACATGTAAGTATTATTTCTGACTATTACAGGGATCTTCTAAGGAAATAGCCAAAGTTTTTGGAATTTGAAGTGATTTCCTTTATCATCATGTGCGGAGTCCCAAAGCAAGACTTTGCAATTTACTTTAAACTTGAAATCTTTGGTGTGCTTATCAAAGTATTACTTGATTATCTACTTTCTTTTTTTTTAGGTTTTCAAATGCATGATTCCTCTATTATTCTAAGTCTAGAAGAGCATTCATCCTTTGGTAAATATTCAGTAGAATTCAATTATTCATCCTACATATCTAAATAGAGAGATGTGAGTTCAAGATCAACATGAATAACAACTTATTTGCCATATAAAAGTTGAAAAGGAGTGTGGCTAGTGATATTTTTGGTGGTTGTGTGATCATCCCATAATGCATATGTGAGGAGATTATTCCATTGGCAAGGCTTATCGTCAATAATCCTTTTTAGAATTCTGGTCAGGTTCTTGTTAGTGGACTCGACTTTCATATTTCCCTGAGGATAATAGGTGGATGAGGTAAAGTGCTTGACTTTGATTTTTCTCAGAAACTGAGTAAACTTTGCTGAAATAAATGTTGATTTGTTGTCCGAAATTATTTTGAGTGGAAGACCAAAGTAAGAAAATATATTAGATTCTAAGAAGTTAATAACCTGCTCATCTCATGCTTTCTTAAGAGGGACAACTTAGGTCCACTTAATAAAGTAGTCCGTTGCTATTAGGATAAATACATTCCTTGCAGAATATGGGGGGTTAATAGGGATGATAAAGTCTAATACCCATTTAGCAAATGGGAAATTAGGTAAAACTGGTTGTAAAGGCATAGCAGAAAAATTTTCCTTGCCAAAAAAGTTTTGACATTTTTCACAATCCTGAACAAAATTGAAAGAATATTGAAACATCAAGGGCCAAAAATAACCAGCTCTGATGATCTTGAAAGATGTATCTTTCACTGCAAAATGGCCACCAATATGGAGTTTAGAATATGTTGATCCATGAAATTCATTTAAAACTTTTTGGGTTTCTTTATCATCAATACATATTAACAACAACCCATCAACAAATATTTGAAAAAGAATATTTCCCAAGATGAGGAACTTTGGGGCTATTAAGTGCATTCGTCTACGTTGATATGAATCTAAATGATCTAGAAAATTTTGATGTAAGAGATAATAAATGATATCCTTGTACCCAGGATGGTCAACAAGATCTATATCAAGAGTTTCCAAGTAAAACAATGCTAACAAAGCGCTCTCATATTCCTCAAGAGAATCACTTGGTTTAGGATGTTGATCCAAGTGAAGAGGTAGATCACATCCATTAATTGTATTGGTTGTAGTAATCATTAAATCATGTTCTTGAATTTTGGCAAGCAAATGTGAAATTTTTCCCGAGAGATGAGTCTGTGTAAGCCAAAACTTGACTGCAGGCAAAGGGACTCTTACATGCGTTTATTTTCCCAAAATAAAATTCCTGAACTTTCTTATAGATTTTATCAAGGAGAAAGTTTGTTTTTCAATCAAAGTATATTTCACCTCATCATCTGACAAAATTTGACTCATGTAGACTATAGGATTTTATTGATTTTGGTCATCATCTTGTAGAAGGATGGAAAATATTACCTCTTCTATGGAATTGGTATAGATGATGAAGTCTTTATTAAAATCAGTCTTGGCTAAGACTGGTGCAGAGCTAATTTCCTTCTTGATTCCTATAAAACCCTTTTCTACCTCATCATTCAAAGAGAAGGTTCTATCCTTCTTCAAAAAAATTTGAATAGGTTAAACCATCACAATGAAGTCGGGAACAAACCTCCTAACAAAGTTAATAGTGCCCATGAAATATTGAACTCCTTTTTTAAAGGTAGGAGCATGGAGGTTGATAATTGCAACAACTCTCTCATGGTCAATACTAATACCAAATTTAGAAACAATATGACCAAGGAGTCTGCCTTGAGTGACTCTGAAAATAGACTTAGAAGGATTCAATGACATACCTAATTTTCTTCAACACAAAAATACTTTCCTAAGATGACCAAAATGATCTGAACAATTCTTAGAATAAACAGTTAAGTCATCAAGATAAACCTGAATTATATTACCGATCAAATCATCAAAATCTATTTGCATAGCTCTCTGGAATGTGGCACCTATGTTAGAATAATAGACAACTATAGAGCCACGGGTAAAGGAATGGTACTACCAAATATTACAAATGAAAACTAGAATTGCATAGGGTGCAACAACAGGTAGTGGAAATCCATAACCATTCAATTAATGAAACCCCAAATATAAGTCAATCAAAATCTTTCGTTTAAACCCTAAACACTGAATATTATGCATGAGGCCACAGAGTCTCAAACCCAAATGAATAAATAGACCCATATATGGAAATGCAACTCTTTTGCATATGGTAGTTGAAAAACAACTAAACTCATGAGCTATAGAATAAAAGAAGTCGAGATATGTATGTGTCAAAATAGAGATAATGGGTGGAAAGTAAAATGGAGAAATATTAACTACCATTATCTAGAACTCTTCATTAAATGTCTTTTGATCTCAAATCTTCAGCTAAAAATAGCATACATATTCATCCAAATAGGAGTACCATTTTTCATATTTCCAGAATCATAACATGAGAGCAATCAAATTAACAATCACAACACATCATTCATAGAGCCACAAGTAAATTATTAAGCAAACAACAATGTTACATGAAAGGGATTCGAAACCCTGGTACCTAGAGTTGCGTGTTACTTATTTTCCTTTTGAAATAGTTATAACAGTTACAACCCAATGATCAAACCCTTCCTCAACTCAAAGTAGATCAAATTCCAAAACCCCAAAGGTGGTAACCCAAAACAACTAAAGTGCAATAACGGGTGGTCACGTCATGCTAGGGTGGCGACCAACATTAATATTTTGAAAACCCCAAGAAATTACCATGTCAAAACCACAGGCATCTGATGAATTCCAAGTGTATGCCATGTCATATGAACTCACATGCCATAAAATTTTCCACCTACCTCATTAATTATCCATAACTCTCTTATTTTAATAATCTGCAGTCAAGTCGCATAATATATTCCATACACACTAACACTGCCATACCTTTAACATAAAAAACCTTTGAATCCATTGCAATTTCAACATCAAGGTCGATACCATTCATATCTTTGTAAATCATATGATATGTGTCGAAACTTATACATGTAATCAATGATATATATATGATCGACATACTATATGCATATTTAGGTTGAACACCCCTTTACCAATAAATTGCATCATGTTTACCAAGGAGTTGTGAAATAAAACTTTTGATAAGCATGTATAAAATGGCATGACACTTAGTAAGAAATATGATGACCCTTTTATCCCATTTGAAACCATAGACCTGTACTGAGAACAAAATACCAAGATCATATGTATGAACAAAATACATGCCTTCTAATCACGTTAGTTTCCAAATATCCTTTTAAGGGGCTCCTCTTTGAATTTTTATTTTAAAACAGCCATAGGGGGTCCTAGTTATTAGCTTACTTAGTATGTATATATACATGTTTATTTTTCCCAAAAATTATACGTGCCTTGCAATTCTTTGCAGGCTCGTTACTTCATGATGGTTTTAAGAGTCAACAATGGCAACTCCATAGGAAAGCAATATAGTATTGGATTGAACTCAACTTTTGGTTTCGCATGTCAAGAAAATTTTCTATTATGCACTCAAAAGTTTTCCTTTTCTCTGGTATTCTCTTCCAAAATAGGGGTGGTGGAAGGTATAAAAGGAAAATATGAGAAAGGGGATAGCTTTAGCACTCAATTTTAAGAAAAGTGGTCATAGAGGAAACATGATACAAGGATGCAGACGACAAGTGATTGTCTTTCTTTCTGTCCCAACTACTTATCAATACTCAAGCATACTTTTGCAAGCAAGGCAAAACTTTGGATGTACAGACTCATCTAAATCAGGATGAAACAAAGTCTACAAAATTGAGGGTAAAGAAACAAAAAAATAAAATCATAGTGAAATGAAAAATAAATTTGCAACCAAATATAAAGCAAAACTGAAAGTGAAGCAACAAAATTGATGAAATAAAAACATAAAAAAAAGCAATTGTACAACTTAAAATGATATTTACATGAAACATTGATTCATAAAATGTAATAGTTAGCTAGGCTCGACATAATGTTTCAAATGAGATCCATTAGTTGAAAAAGAGAATAGCCTCTCTTTAAAGTCCTTTAACATGTAAGTATTATTTTTGACTATTAGAGGGATCTTGTAAGGAAATAGCCAGAATTTTTGGAATTTGGAGTGATTTCCTTTATCATCATGTGTGGATTCCCAAAGAAGGACTTTGTAATTTACTTTAAACTTGAAATATTGGATGTGCTTATCAAAGTATTTCTTGACTGTCTACTTCCTTTTTTTAGTTTTTCGAATGCATGATTCCTTTGTTCTTCTAAGGCTAGAAGAGCATTCATCCTTTGGGAAATATTTGGTAGAATTCAATTATTCATCCTACATATCTAAAGAGAGAGATGTGAGTTCAATATCAACAGGAATAACAACTTCTTGGCCATATAAAAGTTGAAAAGGAGTGTGGCTAGTTATATTTTTGGTGGTTGTGCGATCATCCCATAGTGAATATGTGAAGAGATTATTCCATTGGCGAGGCTTATCGTCAATCATCCTTTTCAGAATCCTAGTTAGGTTCTTATTAGTGGACTCGACTTTCCCATTTCCCTGAGGATAATAAGTGGATGAGGTAAACTTATTGACTCTGAATTTCATCAGAAACTGAGTAAAATTTGTTGAAATAAATGTTGATCTATTGTCTGAAATTATTTTGAGCAGAAGACCAAAGTAAGAAAAGATATTAGATTCTAAGAAGTTAATAACCTGCTCATCTTGTGCATTCTTAAGAGGGACAACTTAGGTCCACTTAGTAAAATAGTTTGTTTCTATTAGGATAAATACAGTCCTTGCAGAATATGGGGGGTTAATTGGGATGATGAAGTCTAATCCCCATTTAGCAAATGGGAAATCAGGTAAAATTGGTTGTAAAGGCATAGTAGAAAATTGTTTCTTACCAGAAAAGTTTTGACATTTTTCACAAGCCTAAACAAAATTGAAAGAATCTTGAAGCATCAAGGGCTAAAATAACCAACTCTGATGATCTTGAAAGATGTAGCTTTCACTGCAAAATGGACACCAATATGGAGTTTAGAATATGTTGATCCATGAAATTCATTTAAATTTTTTTGGGTTGCTTTATCATCAATAAATATTAACAACAACCCAATAACAAATATTCGAAAAAGAATATTTCCAAAGATGAGGAACTTTGGGGCTATTAAGTGCATTCTTCTACTCTGATATGAATCTAAATGATCTAGAAAATTCTGATGTAAGAGATAATAAATGATATCTTTATACCCAGGATGGTCAACAAGATCTATATCAAGTGTTTGCAAGTAAAACAATGATGACAAAGCTCTCTCATATTCCTCAAGAGAATCACTTGGTTCAAGATGTTGAGCCAAGTGAAGAGCTAGATCACATCCCTTAATTGTATTGGTTGTAGTAATCGTTAAATCATGTTCTTGAATTTTGTCAAGCAAATGTGAAAGTTTTCCTAAGAAATGAGTCTATGTAAGAAAAAACTTGACTGTAGGCAAAGGGACTCTTACCTACATCTGTTTTCCCAAATTAAAATTCCTGAACTTTCCTATAGATTTTATCAAGGAGAAAGTGTGTTTTTCAATCAAAGTATATTTCACCTCATCATCTGATCCGTAGGATCTTTTAATGACTATGGTTGAGTTTTAATTTTGCATGCGTTAATTATCCAATTGAGAATCTTAATGAAAGAATGAGGAAAAGAGAGGAATTATGATAGCCATATACACATATGAAGATCTGAAATGAAGTAATAAATAACAAACCATAACACGAGGATTGATAACGAAGTTCGGCACAACGTTGCCTACGTCTCCGAGCCTTTGTCTCTGTGGGGGAGGCTTCTTTATTTCTACTCAAAAGCTCAAAAATACATCGCAATAGTGCCAATTGGCTACAAGACTAATTTGATCATGTTCTTCCAGATCTCTAGAACCCAGCAAAGAAAATGACACACAAAACGGATGTCTGGAGCTCCCAGAAATGGCTCGCAAGTGTCTGCTCCTCAATAGCTTCCCTGCATAAAAATGGCTTTGGCTTGTCTTCCCTTCAACATAACTCTTCTCTGACTATCCTCTATGGCCTCAAACAGGCCTGGTTTATATAGATCTAAAGTTGGTTATCCATCCCCAACTTCCTCCCAAAATTTGGGCTCCAAAAATGCCCAATATCTCCCAAAAATGAAGAAAATCCATTAAAAACAGGCATAATATCAATGAAAATCCCAAACTTTAGCATAAAAACCACTTTTGAATAAAATTAGGGTGAATCCCCTTTGGCTCGCGTTCCTAGTCATATGGGAGGTGGCCATGTGGCCGGGCGCTTCACTGGTTGTGCATTGGCCCCCCTCTGCTGGCTCCTGGTCATCGACGTGTGCATAGGACTGGGGCTAACAACCATAACCTCTGTGCCCTTTATGTTTGGTTAGGTCCAAGTCACATGGGATTCCCCGTGACCTGCGGCTAGTTCCTATCCCTTTACTCCCCGCGGTCGTGGTCATGTGGTACTGTTTGTTGAACCGTGGGCTTGGGCTAAGCCCCGACCCTTTCCGCCTCCAACTGAACCTTACATCAAATTTAAATACAAACATTGCCACATACATGTTAAGAACTAATAGTGGCCTGGGTGGTTAGCCCGGTCCTGCCAGTCCATAGCCTAGAGGAAGGTTGGGGGTTCGACCCCGGTGAAACCATAAAATTTTATACAAAACCACGAACCAACCACAGGGTGCCACGTGGTAGCCCATGACTGGGCCATGTGGCACCTCAACAACCAATAGAAGAATGCCACATGTCAAATGCCAGATGCTCCACATGTCTGCCACGTACCCTTCCACCATACCTGCCGAGTCACCTGCTAGCGTCATCCCATGCCACATGTCACCCTTACAGTGGTGACACGTGTCACCCATAGATTGGTCCAACTGTACCGGTCATGTTCTCCGTCACCTGCCATGTGTCATCCCTAGAAGTTTCCACATCAGTTGTATGTTCGTATGGACTCTATAGTCAGCGTGCCACATGGCACTGTATGGACTGTACGAACTATACAGTCATCCCCTTTTTTTTTGCCTGTTTGGGTGTTTGAACAGAACATGATATATTTCGCATACAGAGCCCGTTTGACAAAGTAAATATATGGCCAAAATCAGGAAGACGAGATGGACACAATGGTGTTGGTTTTGTCGGATTCTGAGCACTTTCATTTTTGAGCCTTTTTTAGCCCTATCAGGGTTCTAGATCCAATTCTGGATCACACCTCCCCACTAAAAGACCTTTTGGTCCCCAAAAGGTTACTGACCAGTCAACAAGCTCGGGAGAGGCCACCTGACTTGTCCTCTATCTCTTAACTCTGTCTTGTGCACCTGTCTCATCAAGATCAACTGTAACACAATCATGACAACTGAAAGTATATTGTTAGCCATTTGAACCCTGTTACATCTTACTGAAGCCACTATCATCCATGTAGAAAACATTACTAATGAAATCATCAAAAAGGCGACTGCAAATGCACTGATATACTTGAAATATCT
>SNQJ01S0175736.1:13482-29760 GCA_010110895.2 Picea sitchensis | reverse complement strand
TGTTACCACTCTGTAAATTATGTCTGGTTGAATAGACAGACGACAGAGGTAACTGTTTCAACTAGATTTAGAGCTGAGGCACTAGCCTACTTAACTCAGAGAGGGCTCTCTCGTGTCACTTGATACATCTATGGGAATCAGTGGCTAGAATTGGTTTGTTTTGGGGTTTTAATAAAGTCGTTGAAGAGATGAAGATGACCTTTGGGCTATGGGGTCAAGAATGTAGGATGTATTTCCAAATCATGAAAACAATCAAGAGGAAAAGGCTAAATGAGGAAGTGACTTCTGATTTTATACTTGAAAATTTTAGATGGTATCAGAAGAAAAGAAACACACAACTATTATTACAACATTATAGTAATGAATTCTGAAATGGTTTAGAAGATATGAACACAGTCTAAATCGTGAAGCTGAGAGCATCGAATAATGAATTCTGGACTTTTAGTTTCTCAATTTAGATAGAAGAAAGAAAAATGAAAATACAGAATAAGAGGAATCACATACTATGAGAGAAAACGAGACTCATAACACCACCGATTAGAATCTTTTCATAAAAAGTCCAAAAATCTAGCTCTACACCCATGTATTCATTCTATCCCCAAAGATTTATAAAGTTTTCTTGCACAGAGGGCAGGCTCCTCTTTTATCCATCCTTATATACTCATGAGGCCAAGCATATATAGAGGAATTTCATATGGAATTTAAAACGTTCTGACTTCCTCATAATTCTAAAAACTGATACGAGTTACAAAAAAGGAAGAACAATTGTATTATTTAAAGGGACCATTATTAATTGGTCTGTCATATCAGGACTCCCTTATCTTAAGCTGACATATGTCAAAAAATATCTGAAATACACCAAAATTTTACCTGAGGATTCACCTCATCTTGGCGATTTCCTCCTCCAGGGTACTCCACCAATCAGAATTTTCCCCGACGCTCTCTATCATCTTAGTTTTTCCCTCTGATTTCATCCTTTTTCTCCTCTTCTTATTTGCGACTGGGTGTCAGGTGTTGTCTGCGTGTTCATTTATGACAAGATCCCTTATAACGGGGTTTAATATTACTCCTGACTCTGCCTCAGTTTCAGGTTCGGTATGAAATTTAGTCACGTGCATCTGCAAGAACCATATTTCATTCTTACTTATTGACCTACCTGGTACCTTAGCTGAGAACTCAATTGCGCCAGATGTCATTTGAAGGATATTATCCATGTTTTCTAGACTTTGCAGAGACCTTGATTTGGCCACCCTTTGAGTTTACAGAATTCAGGAGCACAGGCCGAGCCTGTTTTTCTTATGCATAAGATGACAATTTCCCAGAATAGGATAAAATGATTCATATATGAGATTTTGATGTTCTGTGTACTTTGCTCATGAATTACTATCACAGTACCTTGGTGTGTCGCACTTCATCAATCCACTTCGAATGATGAGCCTCGAGTTAGTTATGTGGCGATGTCCTTTTGGTACGTCATCCGGGAAAGTACTTGGATCGGTGATGTGAGGTGATCTGACCAACCGCCATCCTCCCCGTTAGCTATTGACATGAAATTTTGAACCACATGAAATTGGGGCCATAGGAAAAGGGGTTTCGGGAAATCCATTGTCTCCCCTGATGCGTTTGTAAGAGCGCCACGCGTTCCCCGTTGAAACCAGAGTAGTTTTCCCCGGTCTGCCTTCGCGATGTTAAGTTTCGTGCTATTTGTTTGTCCCATGTAGGATTCGACCGTAGATCTGAGATTCTTCAAGATCGATGGCTCACCGAGCTAATTCCTTCCCACTTCCACTACATTCGTTCATACGTCGTGGAATATAGCCGAGCGCCTTGAACTATCACGCCTCTATTGTGGTATAGCATCTCTCTAAACTTTAAAAGTTTTTAGATCCCGATAAAAATTGTTAGGGTGATAACATTGGCTCCAAATAGGGATGCTATTCTCCCAGCGAGGTAGAAAAGAACTCATAGACCCAGTGCCTGATCCATGGGGATGTTTCCTGCTCTTACCAAGCTCTATGCATTGCTTCCAACTGCATGGGGGACGCCCGAGTGCATTATTGAAAACTGACTGTATCTAGTGCTAGAAAACTAAAAATGGAAAAATGTTTGACCGAAAAGATTATTTTCACATCCCTACCTACCCTAAAACTGTTGGGATGACCACTTGTGCAAGTGATGCTAAAGTGCCAATGCAGCAAATCAAGCAATTGGTTTCCTGATTTTCCTTTCACATTTTTCTCAAGCTGGTAGAAAAACGTAAAGGACGGCGGCTGAAAAAACAAATTGAATCCAAAATATGAGCTTATGAATGAAGAAAATTCATCCTTCACTGAAGAGTGTAATAGGATGGCCATCGGATCTTGAAAATCACAAAAAAACATTTCTCCCTGATGAGCAAAAACCGAAAGGCAAGTATCTTTCATCAATGTTAGTTTTTTTGGCTCTATTTCTTCTGTTCCGAGAACATCTTCGAATGAAATGACGACAATAGGTTTGTCTTCTTGGCCATGCATATCAACAAAAATATTCATATATTCTTGAACATCTTCAAATATGACAACCATATAATATGCACCAAAGTTATCCTCTTGTTCATCAAACAACTCTGATGTGGTTTCATTAAATTTCTGTAAATTTGTTTGAGGACAACCACTTTGAATTTCCAGTGAATAAATATAAATAAGTTCCTTCTCATGCACTACTTCACAGTCCAGAGCTCCCGTGGATGGATTTTCAAAACCCTGATTTTCAAATGATTTGAATAAAACCACTTCCTCTTCATTATCTTTCTGTGTTTCTGATGGACAAATGGCATACACTGCTTCATCTATGTCATTTGTTTCTTTATTGCTGGAAACTTCCATAGATGCAATTTGATGGAAGATAAAAAACTCTGAAACACCTTTTCACGTTGAGAATCCATACTGATTTCGGGATGGAGAAAATGACCTTGAACAATACTTTTTGGAGCAACTTATTCTTCCTTTTCAGGCTGATAGTTCAACATAGGCTGCAAATCTGAGTTGACATGACCCTTTATGTGATTCTCCATATAATTATCATCACCACTTCGTTCATGCTTGGAGGATCCTTGTCCTGAGATACTACAAATATTTTTCTTCAATAATTTGAAAGAAGCAAAACATAATGGTAGGATTGTCCTACCTGATTTGAAACCATCTTCAATTTCATTATCAACATATGGTTGTATTTCAGTGCAAGCAATAGGGTCTCGAAGCGCATGAAAAGAATGTTGTGGCATCTTGTCATTCTGCTCCATTGATCTAGCGTGGCTTTGCATAAGCACACATTATTTTTCTTCGATGATGATTTTAGGATTTTCTTTTAGCAATTTGAAAGAAGAAAAGAATAGAGGTAAGGAATTCCCTTCAGTTGATTCAATACTTTCTTCATTGTAATTTTGATATGCAGCCTGATTGCTTTCATTATACTGCTAAAAAGGAACATTTTCTGATAGAGAACATGTGGTTTATTTTTCCAGGGGGTCAACATTGTCATCATCATATTCATTGTATATAGGCAAATCATTAACATATGCCATGTCATTTAACAAAAACAAACTTAGAACATCAACCTGTTCTTCAACAAGTTGCTTTTCACACTCATATTCTTGACTATCTACAAATGAATACATAAAACGATCAGCCCTCTACTCATCATGGAATGGATCAACACCTCCTCTTTCGACAAGTGGGATGTAATTTTTTGCAAAATCATTAGCATTGGAAACTTCAAGAGGACCCATGATATTGTCAATTTTATGCTCAAGATTCCAATCAACTATTTTTTGTTCATATTCACTTTCATGTCCTTGAACATTCAACACCTCATTTTGGGTTTGTTTACATGCTTGGATGTTGTGTTGAATGTCCTGAGCATCACTAAACATTTGTTGTAAGGACCCAGGTCTTCTTTCCATCAGGAGGAAAGACAAATCTGGATTAAGAGCAGTGGTGAAGTGGAGCATGGCAGCAACTTCAAAGGGTTGAATTTATTTGGAAAAATTATAATAGATGCTAGAGAACTTTATATTGAATACATAAATAGATTCATTGATGTGTCTTTTCAAGGCGTAAAACTCAGTGAGTTGCAACTCTAAGGATTTCTCCTTGCCCCAAAATTTAAAAAAATCCTTCTTCAATTCCACCCATGAGTTGATGATTTCTAGGTGTAAGTGTTTGAACCAATGTTTGGTGTCCCCTTTCAAGGATTGAGAGAAAATTATCATACACACATCGTCGTGGTCAATCTCAAATAAATCTATAAAATGCTCAAACCCTTGAATGTGATTTTCAGCAGATATGATACTCGATTCTCCGTCGAACACAGGTAGGAACTCATAGTAATTTGAAGGGAAATCATGAAGGGTTTGGGGTAGCTTTAAGGGTATATATCTATGTCGGGCCTTAGGGGGTGTTGGGCCAAGAACAGTAGGAGATACATTGGTCCGAGTCTCACAGGATTCATCAACTTGGTCATTGTCATTGCATGGCCTAGGTGAAACCTTTTTATCAGAACCAACGACAAGGCAAGGGTATGCATGTGCAACGTATAGAGGAGGAAATATAATTTTAAGTATTTCATTATCATTATTAAGATACACCAAGTAAAATAAAGTTTGTTTGGCATTTTCAAGGAAGGAGCAGATGCAACTTAAAATGAAAAGTAAAATGCTTTGTAAGAGGTCCCATTTTGAGTACCTTTTTTCCCTCATGATGCCCTTCCTTGCCCCTGTCAAGGGGTTTCATCCTTCAGTGAAGTTTCAGTCTCACACTTGAAATATTCAGAGCAAGGTCGCCTCTTGGAAATTCAGGATTATTTTATCAGTGGAGTCGCCTTCGAACTGAAGTGGAGTTGCCAGAGTAGGAATACAACCAATGTGTGCCTAAGTGTCTGCCGCTCTCAGACCCTAGAACTCAACCATGTCATTCTTCCCAGGGAAAATTTTTAAATTCCATCCCCGACAACGGCACCAAAATGTTAGCACTCTATAAACTATGTTTGACTGAATAGACAGACGACAAAGGTAACTGTTTCCACCAGCTTTAGAGATTATGCACTAGCCTACTCAACTCAGAGAGGGCTCTCTCGTGTCACTTGATACATCTATGCGAATCAATGGCTATAATTGGTTTGTTTTGGGGTTTTAATAAATTTGTTGAATAGCTAAAGATTACATTTGGGCTATGGGGTCAATAATGTAGGATGTATTTCCAAATCATGAAAACAATCAAGAGGAAAAGGCTAAATTAGGAAGTGACTTTTGAGTTTATTCTTGAAAATTTTAGATGGTATTAGAAGCAAAGAAACACACAACTATTATCATATCATTATAGTAATGAATTCTGAAATGGTTTAGAAGAGATGAACACAGTCTAAATCGTCAAGCCGAGAGCATCGAATAATGAATTCTGGACTTTTAGTTTCTCAATTTAGACAGAAGAAAGAAAAATGAAAATACAGAATAACAGGAATCACATACTATGAGAGAAAATGAGACTCATAACACCACTAATTAGAATCTTTTCATAAAAAGTCCAAAAATCTGTCTCTACACCCATGTATTCATTCCAACCCCATATATTTATAAAGTTTTCCTGCACAGAGGGTAGGCTCTTCTTTTCTCCATCCTTCTATACTCGTGAGGCCAAGCATATATAGAGGAATTTCATATGGAATTTAAAACGTTCCGACTTCCTCATAATTCTAAAAACAGATACGAGTTACAAAAAAGGAAGAATAGTTGTATTATTTAAAGGCACTGTTAGTAATTGGTCTTTCATATCAGGACTCCCTTCTCTTAAGCCGACATCTATCCAAAACTATCTAAAATACACCAAAATTTTACCTAAGGATTCACCTCAGCTTGGCGATTTCCTCCTCCAGGGTACTCCACCAATCAAAATTTTCTCCGACGCTCTCTATCATCTTGGTTTTGGCCTCTGACTTCCTCCTTTTGATCCTCTTCTTCTTTGCGGCTAGGTGGAAGGGGTTGTCTGCGTGTTCATTTATGACAAGATCCCTTATAATGGGGTTTAATCTTACTCCTGAATCTGCCTCAGTTTAAGGTTCGATATGAAATTTAGTCACCTGCATATGCAAGAACCATCTTTCATTCTTACTTATTCACCTACCTGGTACCTTAGTTGAGAACCCAATTGTGCTAGACACCATTTGACGGATATTATCCACATTTTCTGGACTTCGTAGAGACCTTGATTTGGCCACCCTTTGAGTTTACAGAATTCAGGAGCATAGGCCAAGCTTGTTTTTCTTACGCATAAGATGACAATTTCCCAGAATAAGATAAAATGATTCATATATGAGATTTTGATGTTCTGTGTACTTTGCTCATGAATTACTGTCACAGTACCTTGGTGTGCCACACTTCATCAATCCACTTCGAATGATGAGCCTCGAGTTAGTTATGCGGCGAAGTCCTTTTCGTACATCATCTGGGAAAGTACCTGGACCAGTGATGTGAGGTGATCTGACCAACTGCCATCCTCCCTTCTAGCTATTGACATGACGTTTTTAACCATGTGACATCGGGGCCATAGGAAAAGTGGTTTCGGGCAATCCGTCGTCTGCCTCGATGTGTGTTAAGTTGAAACCAGAGTAGTTTTCCTCGGTCTTCCTTTGTGATGTTAAGTTCCATGCTATTTGTTTGTCCGATTTAGGCTTCGACCATAGATCTGAGATTATTCAAGATCAACGGCTCCTCGAGCTAGTCCCTTCCCACTTCCACTACATTCGTTCATACACCGCAGAATATAGCTGAGCACCCTAAACTATCGCACCTCTATTGTGGTATAGCATCTCACTAAACTTCATAAGTTTTTAGATCCTGATAAAAATTGTTAGGGTGATAACACCCCTCATCATTTTTATGGTTTAGACCTATCTCTTTATGCAATTACCCTACAACATTGTGACCAAAATCCTTGTAAATAGTATTAAGCATCTACTTCCCAATTTACAGATGACACTCTACTTTTAGGTGGAGATTGAACCATTATTGCAAGAATATTCAAGAATACTCTAGATTTGTTTACTCAAGAATTTGGAGGATTTTCAATCACAATAAAAGTCAAATATATGTGTGGAATGTGATCCATAACCTTCTTGTTGTTCTTTCTAGAATTTTACAATTTCCTTTTAAGGATGTTTGGTCTTCTTTCAAGTACTTTAGTATGCCCATCTATATTCATTCTTCTTCCTCTAACATGTGGTAGTGGAAATCAAAGCTAAATTTTCTCAATGGGGTGTGTTGGACAGGTAGTATTGAAAGCAGTTTTTGTAGTTTTGATAAAGTTTTGACGAAAAATCCTAAGTATATGAAAAGTGCAGGGAGGAAGAAGGAAATATAGAGAGCCTGCAGTTGAGGTACATCTAGTAGGAAAGTGTATAGAAGAAGGAAAGTGTGCAAAAGGAAGACAACGCGCAGCTCGAAGAATAAAGCTAGAAGAATAAAGGAAGGAAATAAAGAATAGCAGGAGAATGACAACCTGACATTCCAAAAATAGAAGAATAGCAGAAAAGCAGCATGAAGGATGAAAATCCAAAGAAAGGAATCGAATAACCAATTAACTGAGTTGTCCATGCATTGTAATGGAATATTTTTGGGATGAATGGATTAAGGTTTTTATCCCTAGATTTTGATATAAATATGTAACGGGTTGGGAGAATAGGGGTTCAGTCGGTTGCTTTAGATATGTGATATTCTGATGAAGTTTGATTATGATATATTAGGTTATGTTATAGTCTGATTGATATTGAGTCCAAAGTTATTGAATGTAACAGTTGAAGGTTGAGAAGGATGAATAAAATAATGATCGAGATATGTTACAAAATCATGTGTTCTATATGCTTATGTGTTTGATTATGAATACTATTTCCATGCATCGTAGAAGAGATTCATATGATAGTTAATAATGGTGCAATGATTCATGACTGTGACAGTAACAAATCTATATAGTAAATTGGAATATGATAAGTATAGGAATCTGAATCATGCCTAAGTTAATAACAGAACATAACAGAGTTGCGAGAAAAACAGAATAAGGAAGAATGAACCACATGTTTGCCTCCTATTCCCTTACCACTGCAGAATCTTGGTTCTTGCAGCCCCCATAGATACCTCTAGTGAGACTTCATCTATGCAAGTAGGTGATGCCAAAAGGGCCGGTGTCTGGTGGGTTTTGTTGGTATTAGATGAATTGAACCTTGGGCCTTACAACTCATGCACATAATAGTGCCAACAAATGTTTTTTTTGTTGGGAGCGAGACTTTATGATTAAGGGGATGTTTTGGAGGCAAACTAAGAAGGAGATCTCAAAATGGTTGGAAAGGAAGGAATGGGAATTCACACGACAAGAGAACAAAAACCCTCAGATGAGTGACAAGCAATGGCTACAAAAGTATGTGTTCAGAGATGTACATGAAAATTTCTTTGGCGAATGTTCAATTGTTTTGACAGAGTAGCTAGACATATTGGTGGATAAAACTAGAAGGTTCAACACTAAGGAATTAGACTCCTGAATTGGTAAGACAACTAAATTTTGTAAGTAATCCAACTACTCGAGCAGATGATTTTTGGTTGGATAGCATACTAGGTGGTTATGTAGAATATGTATCCCAGTGATTATCAAGTCATCCACATGGAGTACAATCAACAACACATGGTCATCCACCCTTAGAAGAAAATCATTACTCTCAGACCCACACCTCACAAATCCCGAGTTTATAGTTTGTCGTAGATTGTATTCAATCATACAGTGTCGCAAAAAGGGACTTTTTCAAAGGTCCATGTGAGAGGTTCTTTAAATCATCAAATACATGGATAAATATGTTATTATGTGAAAAGCACGTGATAGTGATGCAATCCAACTATTAAGGGGTTCACTCACATAGGGGAACTGGAGGATGATAGGAGGATCATCTGAGAGAAGGAAGGAAGCAATAAAAGAGGGAGGGAGGGACTGAGGATGCAAAAATAATATATACTAGAGGAAGGATATGAGTTTGGAGAGTTGGGTCGAGGGAGGAGGTACAAGAGGCAAAAGATCGAGGCTGAGAGAAGAGAGTCGTGTAGTGAGCCAAAGGGGAGAGAACCTTTCACACTAGTCTGAATTGTGGAGGTACCATACTTAGGGGGAGAAGAAAAGGAGTTCCAGACCATTCCAATAATAGAGGAGCCAACAAGTCCTACCCCAAAAAAATCCCACGTTGAATCCACAACCCCATGTGCATCACCACAATCAAAAGTAACATTTGTATATTTATCAAAAGAAATTGTATTTATCCAAGGAGGACTGAGTAGTAGTATTTAGAATAGAGGAAGTAGTGCGCATAGTCAGAATCAGAGTCAACCAACATCACCAAGAGGAGGGACTACATTGAACAACATGGCCAGGGTGGATAATAATATTAGTTTGTTGGAGTTCCAAGAAATTGGGTAAAGGGACCTAGAACAACCCTTATTCGTGTACGAGATGATTTGGGATGCACAAAACATACAAGATGAAGTTGTGAATATTGTGTAGTTAGTGACAACATTTAGATTTCATGTGCTAGTATGGTATATGAAGTTACATAGCACCACGCCTGCAGGACATGCCAGGATGTTGGCATAGATTAAGCAAGCACTGTTGAAAGAGTTCAAGAAGCCAAAGTTGGAGTCATAGTACATCACATAATTGAAGGAGATCAAACAAGTACAAACAAAGTTGATATGGGATTACGACCAGAGATTTAAGGATGTGATGGGTAGATTAACTTTCCAGATCCCAAATTAACAACTCCAAGAATGGTTTATCACAAGGCTTCTACCACACTTTCGCAAGCCATTGATCTAGCCAAAAGTCATGTCATAGTCCGAGGCACTAGATATTGCGATGAAAATAGAGTCATCACATGTGGGAGATAGTGGCAAAATGACGCAATTTCAAACGTACTTGGCCGCATTGAAAAATTCATTTGGAAAAAATGACAAAGGGAAAGGAGAAACGTGAGCAAGTATGGTGTACAAAATGTAGGAGTGAAGGCCATCACAAGGACAAATGCATTGAATCCATTCCCAGGAGGATGATATTGTGAGATATGTAAGAAATGGGGCCATCACCCAACAAACTATCCACTACTACAGAAGTACCAAAGTACGCCAAAGAACTTGTTTTTCAATTTTTGCAAATCTGTAGGACATGAGGAGAAGGATTGTCGCATGTTTGAATTGATGAGGAAGGGAACATATGATATGTATAGGAACTAGGAAGAAAATACTCTTTCAGAAGTGATGGGTCCAAAATACAACAATCAAAGAGGTTTCAATCAAGGGAACAGAGCAAACTTTGGTCGAGGATGAGGTAGAGGGAATTTTGGAAGAGGAGGAAGAGGATCGATTATATGTTACAACTGTAATCAACATAGACACTTGGTCCGTGACTGCCAGAATCCATGTACGACGTGCACATATTGCATAACACTGGATCATTCAACATAAGATTTTCCCCAACTATTTGTGAAGTGGCAGGCTAGAGGAAACCAGAACCCAAATCCCAATTAGAATGTGTAGATGATATCAATTGAAAGATGCAATGAAGGACCCAGAGTAGTCGTTGTTGCACATGGGGGATCTAGAATAGGGACTGATAGGACATATGAAGGAAAGTAGATGGAACAATGGGTAAGAACATCCATAGGGCCCATACTAGCCTTTGATCATTAGCAAGAAAAGGAGACATATCAGAGGGTAAGGAAAGAAGTACTCGGAATGGATTGGTGAGCATAAACATCAATGACACCTCATGAAGAAGATCATGAACTTCCAGAGAATCCAATGGGGAAGGTAAGTACGCTAACATAATTATTGAGAAATTGTGTAGAGATAACCAAAGATGAGGTTGCACTGATTACATTATACGACATGATTGATCATTGCACAAGAGGAAGGGAAACTCCAGCCACACAAAGGATGGTAAATCAAGAACTGCATAGGAAGTGAACCAATGAAGAATTTTGATTTGGTGCATAGATTGGAGAGTATGATATGGATAATATTATTTTGGACTTAGGGTGTAACGTGAATATGTTACCTAAGTAGACATGGGTGTTGATGGGAAAACCCAATTTGGTGTGATATCCTGTTCAACTCAGGTTAGCGAATCATTGTAAGATAGTTATGATTGGTTAGTTGACATGAGTACCTGTGAACATAGATGGGGTGCATAGTGTGGCATAATTTGAAGTTATTGAGATAGTGGATGGCAGTCAACCATATCCAACACTGATGGGACTGGAATGGGATTTTGATAACCAAGCGATCATTGACTTGAAGAGGAGGGAGATGATATTTGAGGTTGGATATTTGAAAGTTATGACACCCTTAGACTCATCAGAAGGACATAAATACATAGAATCAACAAGAGGGAATGGCATTAACAACTTATATAACATGATTACATGAATGGAAGATTATTTCAAGTCAACAATAGATGGTGTGTTGATTTAGAGAAGTATCATTTCATGTGCGTCATATTATGAATAAGGTTTAGGGCATTGGCAAGAAAGAATGCATGAAGTGTTAACTAAACAATGTGCACACATTACTCGATCCTTGCACTGGATTGGAACAGAGCTATGTAACTGGCCTAGGTATGATGGATTAACTGATATAAGTATATTTAAAAAAAAATATAGTTGCAGGTACCCAAACAACAAATGTTGTTAGCACTGGATGTGGTATTAAAAGTGACTCCATCCAGATGGTGGGATGCACATAGAGAGGGAATGAAAGATTGAATACAATTCAATAGACTAATTCAAATAAGGTTTGGCAACGAGGGAGAAAACATTGCACATAAATATACAGGGGAGAGTGACCCAACAGGTATTGTGGAATAGTGTAGGGATTTGTGGGGTTCAATACCAGAGGCATAGTGGAAACACATATTTATACACACACTAAAAACAATTACGAATAACTGGTATTTGAAGTTGGAAATGCGCAGGGAGACAACAAGATGGGAAGAACTGATCCAAAGGTTGAAAATCATGTTTACATTTGAAAATGAATCTCCATCCATAGATGCAGCACTACATGTGATTTGTATGATATATTCTCGGTAGAAGAGACGATGGAGTTGATACCAGTATGCAGCGAGCACAGAGCCAAGATGATTTTTCGTAAGCTACTGGAATACTATAATGTAGCCAAGGAAGAGTATGATGAACAGGATCCTAGGAATGTAAAGATACTGGAGAAAGAAGGAGAACGATCCATAGAAGTTCCAGAGCTCGAATGCACTGCATATACATAGTCAATAAATATGTGGAAGGCAAACATTAGGATGACGAAGAATCTGAAGTTTGCACAGATAGGGGACTATTCAAATGAGGAGAAATTTGAAAAGATTGCAAACTTACTCCGAGAATACCAGGACTTATTTCCAAAAAAAAATTCATAGATGAAGGGAATAGAAGGAGGCTTATGTGAGTTGAAGATCCCACTAAAACCAGGAGCTAAGCTAGTGCGCCAGAGGCCTTACAGGCTAAATCCGAGGTAGAAGGAGAAGGTAAAAAATGAAATAGATAAGATGTTGAACACTGGAATCATTGAAATGGTAGAAGAATATGAGTGGATGAGTCTGATGGTGGTGCAAGACAAGAAGATAGGTGGAATTAAGATCTGTGTAGATCTAAGAAAGTTAAATGATGCATGCTTACATGACCCATTTCCAACACCATTCATGGATGAGGTACTGGAGAATGTAGGAGGCCCAAAAACTTACTCTTTTATAGATGGAGTCTTCGGGTACCATAAGATAAGAATCACATAGGAGGATTGACACAAGACCACTTTTGTGATGGAATGGGGAAGTTATCAATACATGATTATGCCTTTTGGATTGAAGAATGCCCCTCCGGTGTTTTCCAAGGTAGTAGTTGTAGCATTCAAGGATTTCATCCATAAGTTCCTAGAATTCTACTTGGATGATTGGACAGTGTTCAATATACTGAAGGATCACATAGAATTTCTTAGACTTATGTTGGATCAATTCAGGAAGTGTCAAATTTCACTGAACTTGAATAAGTGCATTTTTTGCGCACCGTTTGGAATTCTGTTAGGACATGTAATATGAAAACAGGGACTATTGGTATACCCAACTAAGATTGTAGTCATTTTGGAGTTAGAACCACCTACATCAATCAGACAAATGAGGGAAATGTTGGGTCATATAGGTTATTATAGGAAATTTATCGAGGGATATACGCAGATCACAACACTGATGGAGAAGTTACTAAAGAATGAAGTAAAGTTTCAATGGAATGAAGACTGTCAGAAGGGGTTGGACACCCTGAAACAAAAGTTGGTGACCGCAGCAATTTTAATTTTCCAAGATTGGAACAAGGAATTTCATGTACATGTGGACACATTGTCCATAGAAGTGGGTGCAGTTCTATCGTAGCCAGGGGAAGGAGACATAGATCACCCAATTTATTTTGAAAGTAGGAAGTTGTCTATAGTAGAGAAGAACTACACAACCATTGAATGGGAAGGATTGGAGATGGTCTATGCACTATAGAAATTAAGGCATTATCTCTTTGGGTTTCACTTTAAGATTTATACAGACCATTATGTGTTAAAATAATTAGTCAACAAGTCAGTGTTGGGGGGGACAATATGAAGGTGGCTCTTATTATTTCAGGAATATGACTTTGAAGTCATAGTGAAACCATGGAAGCTAACTGCAGGACCAACTCATCTATCACGCATATTGTCAGGGGAAGATGCAAGAAATTTAGATGGAAGCTTCCCATATGCGTAGTTATTTGTAGTAAGGATGGTGGATGATTATTTATTGGACATTGTATAGTTTCTCAACACATGCATGGCTCCATATGAGATGATTGTAGCACAAAAAAAAAATGGTAGTGAAAGCAGCAAATTATCAGTTGATTGCAAGGAATTTATACATGATGGGTGAAGATGGAATACTGAGACGTTGTGTCCTAGAGCAGGAAATGTCGGTAATACTTGAAGAAGCGCATGATGGAATTACTAGAGGACATTACGTAGGGAGAGAAACTACACAGAATATTTTGTGCACAAGGCTTTGGGGGCTGACAATTCAAAAGGATGTGAAGGAATATTGTTAGTCATGTGATGTATGCCAACGAGTGGGTAAGCCCTATAAGAGGGAAGAAATGTCTTTGAATCCACAGGTAACGTTGCAAGAATTTGAGAAATGAGCCATAGAATTTGTAGGACCAATCAACCCACAAGCAAGAAGATCGAGGGAAAGGAATATCATTATTGCGACAGAGTATTTGATAAGATGGGAAGAAGCAACCCTAGTTACAGACTGTACTGTGGAAACTATTGCGCAATTTCTTTTCGAAAATTTAGTCACAAGGTTTGGATGTCAATTCATATTACTCAATGATCAAAGAACATAATTTCTATAAACACCAATTGTAGCATTGACCGAGGATTTCCAAATTCATCACCAAAAGAGTACCCCCAATCACCCTCAGGACAATGAAACCATGGAATCTTTTAATAAGATCTTGGAAAATTCCTTGACAAATATTTGCAATGTAGGGAGAGATGATCGGGACTTAAGAGTTCCTGCATTATTATTGGATTACAGGACTACACGTAAGAAGTTGACAGGACATACCCCTTTCAGGTTGGTCTACGGGAAATAAGCATTATTTCCAATGGAGTTTATTCTGCCTATCCTATGCATTGCAACAATTACATAGCTATCAGATACTAGTGAAATAGAGGAAAGGTTGGCACAATTAGTACAACTTGAGGAGGATCGGTTTGTCAGAGGATTCCATTAGCAAGTTCAAAAATCCAGAGAGAAGGTCTGACATGATCGACACATTAAACAAAAGAATTTTCAAGTTGGATACTTGGTACTACTCTATGGAAACAAGTATATGCAACATCCAGAGAATTTTTTAATGCACTGGTAAGGACCTTATGTGATTCATCAACTAACATATATAGGTGTTGTGTGGTCGGGAACCCTGAATGGAAATGTATTTGAAGGAATGGTTAATGGGAGTTGGTTGAAACTCTGCAGAGACGACCGACATGTTGCGCAGTAATTTGGGTTGTGCCAAAACACATGTATTATAGTAGTTGTATCATAGTTGACAAGAAAAAGAAAAAAGAAAAAGAAAAGAGTATATATATATATATATAAAGCATTCAAATACTAAGGCATAAAAGGTGTGTAGAATGAATTGTCATCACATGTCAACATAACACTCCACCAAACCAGGAGATGAGACAGTTGGGAAATGAAAACCCCATTACAAGCATTAAAGCACGAAAATGATGGTTAAATGATGGTTACACAACAAGAGTGAAAGGTCATAAAAGCGTCGTATAAGTATTAAATGGGAAAACCTTCCAGAAATCTTGACAGATCGACAGTAAGAGGGATAAATCACCTAATATATTTTGTAATCAAGATGAAATTATGGAACAACTTGGAAACCACAATGATGGATGGGACAAGTTAGTTAAGGCAGGATGAGACGAGTACGGTCGACACAAAAGAACAAAAACATAAGAAGATCGTTAAGTCTAGATCATTTTTTCATACTAATGAGAGTGAATGAGAGCTAATGAGAGCGAACAAGAGAAAATTAGAGAACAAAGTAGTGCTACACTAGTTTCCAAAGAACACACAGTGTTGGTTCAGGAACCTGTCACCCAAGACGAATAGGGAAATACCCGCTATCAGTAGCACCGATCCCCCCCCAGGACGAGTAGGGAAGGAGATATTCTTGGCAAGACTGCCATCCTTAAGTTTGTGGATCATGACATTACCGATGAACAACCATTTCCAAAGTTGGCTAGGGAAAAATACGCAGGCGCTAAGACCGTATTGGATGTAATAGCTCGCATCACTTCCAACATAAATTTGTATGTGGGTTTAAACAAACTTAGTAAGAGGTTTGGGGGTTACGAATGCTTCATGAAATTAAATGAGAAGGAATTACATCAGGATCCCATTGAAAGAGAAGTTTCTCAAAAATTGGCTTCGTATATGATGCCCAAACTAAACCTAAAGGATTTACCAAGGGGCGTAGGAAAAGAGGAGGATGGTATCAGGCTCAAGAAACCTTAGCGAAATATCAACAGAGATGATGATAGTGTATGGTTCATAACAAAGTGGGAAAAGCTTCCGATGGGGTCCTGTAAGGCGTTCTTTCTGCAAGTGCAACCAAACTTTG
>SNQJ01S0175735.1:0-20060 GCA_010110895.2 Picea sitchensis | reverse complement strand
AGTTGATGAGTTGACACATACATGAGGTGTATAGTTGATGATGTTGGTACATATTGATGAGTCATAGTTGATGAGTAGTTGACACATGATTTGTACATACTTCGTACATGGTTGGATGCACTTGTTTATGGTACATGTTTATTACAGGTTGTTTGGTACAGGTTGGTGCATGGATGATGCACTTGTTTATGGTATAGGTTGATTACAGGTTGAGGTACAGGTTGATGCATGGTTCAGATTTTTTGGTACAGGTTTATATCAGTATATCTCACAGTGATAGTGTGACAGTGGTTCCATCATTCTAATTCTACTTCAAGGTGGCAGGACGGGGAAATGACAGGTGGTTGTAGCCACCTTCCGGTTGTAGCCGGAGAACATAGGGGGTTGTAGCCTCCTTCTGGTTGTAGCCAGAGAATTAGCGAGTTGGAGCTTCCCTTAGGTTGTAGCCTAAGAAACTAGGGGGTTGGAGCCTCCTTCCAGTTGCAGCTGGAAAAAAAAGGAAGTTGGTGCTTCCAATGAATGCAATTCTTCAAGACATATAAGAAAAAACATTCCGTGGTTTTCTCTCGATTTGAGTTTCCACGTAAAACACTGGTGTACTGCGTATGTGTGTGATTGTTTATTTCTTACTGCTCATTATTGGATAATAATTCTACATTGATATAACATTTGAAGAAAAAGGATTATAATTACGCTATTACTGATTCACTCCCCCTCTCAGTAATCCGACAATTCTTTGATACCCTAGTGGCCATCCAGAGAAACATTGTGTGGATATTGGGATTTCAGAGGAACTCCTTTCCTTCCAATTATTTGGGAGATATGTTATTCAACAAATACCTGAGAAATGTCTCTTGGGAAGAGTTATTATCGAATCTCCAAACCAATCTTACTTGCTAGACCTTCTAGTTTCTTTTTTTTCCTAGAAGGATACCTCTAATTAAATCAATACTCCAATATATGACATTGTATCTCTTTTCTATTCTTACAACTCTTATTGAAATTCTAAAAAGAATTCGTAACCTGCAATGTTCCTTCCTATGAGAAGGGCCATACAAACAAGGGAAGTGGGATATTGTGGCATGGAATAAGGTGTGTACTTCAAAGGAAATAGGGGGATTGGGCATCGAAGATCACCTGGTCATGGCTAATTATTTGGAAACAAAAACATGGTGGTGCTGGATAAAAGAGACCATGAGATTTATGGGTAGGGGTATGATGAGATAAGTATGCAAACAATTCTATTGAGAAAGACTTGGTCTGATAAGAAGAGGAGAATCTGGGTTCTCTAATTTGAAATAATGCTTGGAATAGCTGAGCATTAGTCCAAGAGAACTATTTTTGCGAAGTTAGAAATGGATAATCAACCCTATTATGGGATGCTGCTTAGAAAAAATAACAGATTATAGGGGTTGAAGACATATTCTTGCAAACATGGGCCGTTATGATAGGAGAAGGATGGATGAAAGTCTTCTAGTACTTGGAAGAGTCTATTGAACCACAAGCATTGACCAATGAAAGGGTGTGGAAAAAAAGTGAGACTTGGTCAATAGTAGTGGAGAATAATATCCTTAAGGTAATGGAGGATCAATGTCAGTCTATAGTGATAAAATATAGGAATGAACAAGATATCCTACGTTGGGGACAAAAGTGGGATGGAAATTTCATAGTCAAATTAGGTTACAAGATAGCAACAAGGCCATATAATACAGATAGGAAACTAGTCTTGGAAAAAGTTTGGAGCCCTAAGCAATGTAATAAAATATCTACCTTCCTATGATTATTGGTCAACAAGAAGAATCTAACATGGAATCTCATCATCATGAGAGGGTACGAAGGACCTTCAATCTACTTGATGTGCAGGGAGGAAGGGCAATCCTCAAATTGCCTGTTTAATAACTATAGGGAGGCCACAATACTCTATGATAAGGGAACACCTTTATTCAGACAATCATACAAGATTTGAGGAGATATCATCCAAACTATAGAACAATGGATATTCAACCCCTTTAAAAATGCTATAATGAATTAGTTGTGGAACCCTTTCCTAGGATTTTTAATATGGAATTGTGGAAGAAATGTAATAGAAGAAATTTTAAGAAGAAATGCCAGAACTTAAACATGATTTGGGAGTTGATCTAGACTAATGATTGAAAATTGATTATGGAAAAATCATGGATCGATGAGGACTAAACACTTTCATAAATAGACTCAATCATCTTTAATAACTAGCAAATTGATTAACGCACTAAGACCCCGCCTTAGCTAAAAATCCCTCCCATATCAAGCTCTAAATAATTATAGGATCCTCCTCCAACTTAGTACATAAATATAATTTTTTATGGTGCCTCAAAGGGAAACCTAGGGCCCTCTAAGGTGGGAGGGGTATTCCAAGACTCCACATGGAACATAAAGAGGATCTATGTAGTCAGACTAGGCAACAATTCAAATAATGGAGCATAAATGGAAGCTCTGCTAAAAGGTTTGTAGGTAGCGAGGGAAGTGGATTATAGGTCTCTGACAGTGGATGGTGACTCCCAATTTCTTATCGAGGCACTGGGGAAAATAATCAATCGATCTAGCCCAAACAAAGTCTCGATTAACTTGATATTAGCATAAGGTCTAGGGAAGATAGCCAACCTCATCACCTAGATGATGGTGATCATACCCTGCCATATCAAGTGTAAGGGAAATGCATTGGTAGATCGTTTAAAAAATAAGGGAGTCAACTAGAGAAACATATCAAATGTATAGTGTTGGAATGATGAAATTTCCACTCAACGCAGGAAGGATTGCCGAAGGATTAACGAGAATGACAACCTTCACCCACATGGGGTGTTAACTGGTGCGTAGGTGACCGTGATCACATGTGACTTTTCTACCACCACGAGGAACATTAATGGTGGAGAAAAGGTGATGATAGATGACATGATCTAGGGTCGAGGCCAAGGTGAAGAGTCGAGGAGGCAGAGATTATGGGACTCATCCCATTAGAAATGAACATAATGTTTGTGTGAGCCATGGATAAATAATGGTAAAGGCCAAGGTTTACCATGAATTTCAAGAGGAGGCATGATCGGGAAGGAAATTATAGTGCGATATTGAATGGAAATCATTTCTCTACAAGGAGTAGGTAAATGATAGACAATGGACTTTGACTCAGAGAAGAGAAGAATAGTTGGCCATATCAGGATTTGTGAGGGGTTTCATAGGTTTGACGATGTGCTTGGTATGGAAACATGGAGAATCATGGAGTTTGGACCTTAATACTCCCTGACTGCTCACCCACCTTGGCTCTAGGTAATTCAATTTCTCTTTATGGCTCCACTACAAGGAGAACACCTTATAGCAGAGGTTCTTATGGAGGTTTTTAGTGTTGCAATATTGGGAAATGTTTTCAAAAAAAACTTTGCTAAAATGTTTGTTATTCATAGCAGAGGTTTTAGCGGAGTTGTTAATGGATGTTCCCTATAACTAAAAAGAAATGGGCGGGAGAAGGTTTTAGTACAGATTTATTTTTCGATGCTTGTATTGGTAACTTATGTAACACACACCAATGCGTACATAAACACAAAAAATACCGACGCTTGTGTATTTATTACGCATCGGTTCCATCTTTTTTTGCTATATGTGGCATCGATGCTCATAAAAATATTACACATCAGGTCATTCTTTTTTGTTTTTTGGCACACCGATGCTCCTATAATTTGTACGCACCAATGTGTATATTACCATGTGCACCAAAGGGAAGTGAAATTTCGAACATTTGAGGTGAGATGTCGGCACCATTCTTTGTTACTAAGAATTGGTGCATATATTATATGTAAAACACTGGTGCATATTGTAATCATGCACACCATAATATTTTGAAATGATAAATACAATCGTACATTATGTCGTTTAAAGTAATAGTGTTTTTTCAAAAATTTTAGCACCAATGCTTCAATGTAATTAATAGGCACTAGTGCTTATGACTCATAAAAATGATCCATTGTCTATTTTATGTCACACACAGTTTAGTGAGGCCAAAATAATACAATGCACCGATATGTATATATTTTAATTAATTGTTTTTTTTTAACAAATTTTTAATTAATCATCTCAAAATAAAAAAGGTTAAGTTGTCTACTTATTAACTCACTTCCTTTTGGGAGGTATGAGATTTGAAACTTTGATTTTGAGTGAATACCCATCCAAAACTCAGACCATGTAAGCATGGTCTACCATTTTTGGAATGTGTTAAAACTACAATGTTTTATATTTCATAAAACTTTCCTCCACCAAAGGGATGTGCAATCTATAAAACCATGATTATTTATATGGTATAGTCTGCTATGTGTCTGCTGTCATATTTCATTTCAAAATTCAAACAAATTTTTGTTGGACAATTGGTTTGGACAGTTGGTTGTCATTGATGTCAACCCTTGGAGATGTCCAGAAGCCCTAGAGATATGGTTTAGATTGATGATGAGTTAGTTTTCATTGATGAAGTGGTTGATGGAAACATATGTAATGGGTGCATTTGATGAAGTCTACATGAATCCCTAGAGGTTTGGTTATGGTACACGAAGTTGGTTGATGAATATGGACATGAAGGACAGTGTAAATGTAAGTAAGATACTCATATATGGATAGTCCTTATCGTTTTGTTTGTGGTGATAGGTGGTATGCCACATGGTTCCTCATGATTAGGGAGATATGGCTTTGTGAATTTGCAAGCCCCGAAGAATGGTCAAGAAGCCCCTAAGAAGTTACAAGTCAATTAATGAATGGGTGAAGTGGTTGTGACAAGAAATTACTAGAATCCATAAGATTAAGGAAAGAGGTTACTATGAAAAAGTATATAAACACCTCAAGGAGTATCTCATATGGACACACACACTTACATTGAATATCTATCTTGCAAATTTTATGGTATAGTATTTGGTCTATTGATGAATCTAACAACAAGTCTGAGGCAATAGAGCAAGTGCGAGGAAAGAGAGAAAGTTTTGGAGCTGCAAATTTCTAGGGTTTCTGTGTAACCCTAATTTAGCAGGCCCTCACGGGTCAGCTTGATGGTGTCATGCGAGGCACCCCCGTGGGTTTCCTAAGTGACATCACACGAGGGTTTGTGTGACAGGGAGTCTTAGTCCCACGAGGCGAAGGAAAAATTGGGGCAAATGTTGGTACCGGGCTGCTTAAGGATGTGAAAGAGTTACAAGTCAATGTTATAGTACAACATGTCAACTACATGTCACATGTATGCTTATGTGATTATATCTTATGCTTCTCGATGGTATGGTACATGCTTGAGAGGTATGTCTTGTTGCATGGTACATCTTGTTGATATTGGTATGGTGCATTGAGTAGTTATACATATCGGTTGTATTGGTATCTTGGTATTTGGTTTGGTTACATCGTGATGATGCTATGTTACATGCTTGAGGATTATTCTTGGTATACTCTTGAGGCATTGGCACGTGGTGTATGGTTGTCATTGATATTGATACATTGTTGATGAATACACTTGGTATATGGCAACACATGTATGAAATACATCTCTTGGTGATGTTGCTACTTGGTTGAGGTGCACCACTGATAACACTTGCTTGGTATATCCTATGGTATATGGTGTATGGCATGATTGAGTGATATGGTATATACATTGTTGTTACATGGTATGGTACAATATTGGTACTTGGTATGATGATTGATGTACATGGTTGATGGTCGAGGCATATGGTACATGTTGTGGTGCATGGTTGATTCACAGTTTGGCACAATTGTGGTGCATGGTTGATGCACGGTTTGGTATAGATGTTGGTGCATGGTTGATGCACTTGGTGTGGTACATGTTATGGTACACGGTTGGTGTTTTCTATGGTACAAGTTGATGGTTTGGTACATGCTTTGGTACATGGTTGAGACACATATGTTGTGATGGCATGTTGGTGATCTTGGTACATTCTTGGTAGAGGCATGTGTTGGTGATGTCGGACATCTAGTTGAGAGGTGTCCTTGGTATATTATCCATATGAGAGGATATGGTTGAGTATCGGTGACAGTGATAGGTTGATAGGTCACATGTTGATGTGGTAGTGACAGTGACAATGACAATGATAGTGTTAGTGGCAGTGACAGTGGCAACGACAGTAACAATGATAGTGATAGTGATAGTGGCAGTGATAGTGGTAGTGACAGTGGCAATGATTGTGGTAGTGACAATTGGTCTACACTTATATTTCAGGGAGACAAGACGGGGCGGGGAAAGTGGGTTGTAGCCTCCTTCTGGTTGGTGCTGGAGAACAGAGGGAGTTGGAGCTTCCTTCAGGTTGGAGCCTAAGAATTAGGGGGTTGTATCCTCCTTCTGGTTGGAGACATAGAATTCAGGGAGTTGTACTTTCCTTCAAGTTGGAGCCTGTAAATCGGGGGGTTGGTGCCTCCTTCCTTTTGGTGCCAGAGAATTGGGAAGTTGGTGCTTCCAATGAATATATTCTTTGATATATAAGAAAACATTCTATGGTTTTCTCCCATTTGAGTTTCCACGTAAATTCTGGTGTGATGTGTACTTGATGTCATGTTGCTTATGTTTATATTCTCATGCTATATTGATGATACATTGATGATATACTGATGATAAAGTTAACAATTATATATTGTAGTTAAAAGTGGTATAAAGTGCGAATACTGATTCACCCCCTCTTGATATTTCAACAATTTTGATCTCAAGAAAACATCTCACATTTTTCTATTTATATGATAAGGGTGACTACATAGTATAATGGGCATTCCATAGTGATAGTGTCTACAACTCTTAGATTTAAATTTGATTCCTAACTTAAAAGATTGTTCTTTGTATCTCAAAATTATAAAACTTTTACAATAAATAATTAATGCTTAAAACATCCCATATAAAAAAAAATAACTAACATCACAACAATGGCACAACAATGGGACATTGGGTTACAATGGTGAAACCCCAACTATAAAACCTCCAAAAAAAAAGCATCTTTATATTTCCATATCTATTCTTTAAGTGTTTTTCCTAATTAAAATGTCACACTAAAAACATCATATACAATTTAAACCAAACTTCCCAAAAAGTTTTATGAAATATTCCATGTAAGGGGAATATGACTATAGGATTTTCGAAGGTAAACGAAACAAGGAAGGAGATTATAAACCTTTTTGCTTACTGTAGATTAAATTTGCTTACTCAAACCTTTCATTTTTTCAACCCATGATTATTTTTAACAAATTTGGCCCTACATTAACATTAATAATATATTGTAATTAAAATTAGGAAGGGTAGTTGACTCCTTATTATGAAATCATTCTTTTATGAATTTAAGTTTATTATTTTTGTTTTTGTTTTTATTTAAATTTGTATTTGTTTTATTTAATTTTTTTTTATATTTAAGTTTATTATTTTTGTTTTTATTTAAATTTGTATTTGTTTTATTTTAAAAAATGTATATTTAGAATGATTTTGTTTTTATATAGGATCATTTTGCTCACATTAATCGATATAAATTATTTATTATTAAAATTATTTTTCAAGAATGTACTTATTAATTATTTTAATTTCTCTATTTTTAGAGAGTTATCTATTTTTCATTGATTGTGTTATAAATAATCGTTTCAAACTTTAATCTATTGATATTATTATAGACTTTGGATTTATCTATGTAAAATTATTTAAGGAACTTTTTAAGAATCTATACTTATCTTAAAGTATAGAAATCTTCCTTGGATGGGGTGTCATTTTGGCGATCCATTCATGCAGATGGAGAGAGGTCGCTATGCCACATGGAGGCGTGACCTTCTATACAATCATCCACGAGAGATTCACATCTCATCGAGAGTAGGGTTATTTATAATTTCCATCCCGTGGAGCGTGAGAAGAGTGAATGGCATATGAGCACTGGAACTCTGGAGGCGATGGATAATTACTCTATCCGGACTTAATTTATGGTAACATTAACACTGCGTTTTTCACCTTGTTATATGAGAAGTCTATTTCGTTAATGGAAGGTGGCATCGTTGGTTTTTGCTTCCCTCTGGCTAAGACCCTTTCTTACACTCAGAGGCTTGGATTCGACATTGTTGAAACAAGGTATGAATTTTTATCTCTAACCAAAGACTTCTTATTTTCCTAGTATGGAGCCACCCTAATTTTAAAAGAAAAAAAGGGGGGACAATTTGAAACCTTTCGCGATTCAGAATTCGGCGTTTCATAAAGCAGTCATTCCGAAGTTCACAACTCCAAATTCCCGGTGCCGAATTTTCGAAAGGGATTTTTATTTTTCTAAAAAACACACACACACACACACACACACACACACACACACACACATATATATATATATATATAAAGGGGAAACGAATGTTATAGATCCCAATGTGCTTATTCGCGAAGTACCTTTAAGTGTGATTAATTAAACCCTTAATCACGATCAGTGAATCTTAAATCTTTCGGAGTTTCGGGTTTCCCAGTAACGAAGCGATCTTGAAATATAGGTCTACAATATCCCGTTTCCCGATTTCCGAAAGTCCTAATCATGGCTAATCTTGATTAATTAAGGTTTTAATACAGATGATTAATGTCCGATTTAAGCTATTTGATTTTCGCATTCGGGGGTTGCATATGACATATCTCTTGGGTACGCGATCCACGAAACTCCGAAATGCGAAATCATAAACTCTAAAACAAAGTCTTAAAGTTGAATTAAGTTAATTTTAAAACATGATTAGTAATCACTAAACTTCTTCTAGGCTTCGAGATTCGACGAGTTAAGAAACAGTCATTTCGAAACTCCAAGTTGAAATTGCCGATATATGATAATATCCATAATAGGACAAATTAAGATTTTTAAGTTTAAATGTGTATCTTTGAGCTCACCTGCTTCATTTAAAACATTAAAGTCTTACTGTCTGTCTCAGTATGTCCATTAAAGAATGAGTTAAAAGAACTACAACTTTGCATTTCAAATTTTATTCTTATCTTTTACAATCATGAGTGAGTTGTATTCATCCAGGCTTATAGATTTTCCTCCAGAATTACTTCCATGAAGCAAGAAATTCTTTTGATAACATCATCATGAAGGAAAAAGAAGCTAAAGCAGCAAGGGTCACTCTTCAAATGGAAATCATATGTTCAACGAACAAAGAGACATCCAAAACTACAAAATTATCAGCCACAGAGAAAATCAGAGGTGACATTATGCTCAAAGTATGGGAAGCCAACATAATGGAAAACAAAAGAATAATTAAAGAAATCAAAGACGACTGCGAAGAGGTTTTCGATCTCTTAGACAAAGGGTCATTAAACATTGGGAAGGACATTTGTGTAGGGCTTCTAGGGAAGTTAAATATTGCGAGACACCAATTAAAGTTTACAGAAGATCTAAGTGAGATTCAGATGGAGATTTCACAGCTAAAAGAAATGGATGTCACCTTAATCAATAGGCTGTTGATTCAGCCCAACTTAAAATTGCAGTCAATAAAGTTTGCAGATAAAAGAGTTGAAGACTATTTCCCAAAGATACAGATAAAGGTATATCTATTCGAAGAAAAGGAGTTCCCAGAGCCTCCCAAAACGTCTTCACCTTTCCTCAACAAACGCATCGAATGTGTTAGAGAAAAAGAAGGAGAGTCTTCAACATAGCAATAAAGTACCAGTTTGAAAAGTGTAGCTATAAAAATAAAAGAAAGATAAAGAAAATCTTGTAAAACAATTTTCATCTTATTTACGATAAATAGCTAGTTCCTAGAAATTAGAGATTCCCCAACCGCCAAGGATTGGAAATTTTGTATAAATGTAAATTTTTAGGACTAAGAAAAGGGATTTTTTGGTGGCCATTGTAGGAGAAAAACTTTTTGCAGTGACTAATAAGAATGCAAAGTGGAGATTCCAGATCTTGTCAATCCTGAGCTATGTGTTCCCTTTGTTTTTCCTCATAGCACATTTTTTCTTAGGTGTATCTTTGATGAAATTTTAACAATAATTTAGCATAATATTTACTACTAGTTCAAGCCGTTGGGTTATCTAATTATTTACAATTTTTCCTCTGTACCTGCTGTCAGCAGTTTCAAGACCTGTAGATTATTTAGGATGCAATGGTTTGTGTTTCATTAGAGTTCTCTTGTCTTTCATCTTTCCTCGTTGCAAAGTGAGATTCTTCCATGATCGACGCCTCATCTTTGTTAAATGATTTTGTGTTTTTCATTCATTAATATCATGTCTTTAAAATCTAACTCATGAACAGGAAATGACCTCTGATCTGTTGAATATTAATCTGTGTTTGAATTTTTTTCTCTTATAATCAAAATCAGAAAGCAACACATTTTATTGAACAAATTTTAGACCTTCTTGCAACCATTATTCCCCATGACTGTGCCCACCTTAAGACAACCTAATGTAGAACCTGATCTTTCTGATCAGACTAGCATTGCCCTAAATTTATTTAACACTATCTTGCAAACAACTAACACCCGGGTCGAATTAGAATGTTCATGGGCAACCATTGAATGGGACATAAGCATCCAAGAAAACTGGGAAGCTCAACAGAGACAATTAAGGAACCAACCATAGTGGTTATCCTTCAAAGCCGACTTTGTCTACCTTACTTTGACGGTATACTTTAGAGCCTTAAAGTATAAACTCAGGAACAATATCTTTTTGGCATCGTTGCCGAGGACCGAAGAAACGAATCTTTTCCCTGGGAAGAACGACATTGACATTTTCTTTCTTTGATAGTGAACAAAGATCAAATTTTTTTTAAGGCTACCTTCATCTTTCACTTGGCGACTCCACGATAAATAAGCTGGCTTTGAGCCGAAAGAATACCAGGAAGAACCTGGACGACAAACAAACTTCGCTAGTTTCTGATCCAGAAAAGATTTTAAAATCATGAAGATCCCTTAGACAAATCATTTCACTGACACATACCATCTGTCAACCTAATTATACACAGTCGAACGCCAGGGGAATACTTGAGAGATCCGTCTCGCTCCCCTGTTCAATTGATACGTTCTCTTTTCCCGAAGTGCACACTCCTACTACCAAGTACTCTGACAAATGCCCTGTGTATCCTGATTTAACCCCCATTGATTCTCCGATATATTCGTCTTATGAGTCTGGAGAAAAAAAGTTTTTCTATTCTTGGGCCTTCTTTCTCCAGTTTCCTATGTCTTTACAATCAGTTCCCCACAACCTTTCTGTCACATTCAAGCACAACCCAAAATTTACCAAACTTCTGTGAGATTTCTCCTCATACACTCCGAGTTTCAGCCTCAAATCCATCAATGGCTGCACACAAAGGTGCAGGAGTTGGAGGCGGTGCCGCAGGAGGAGAAACAGGTGGCCAAGTACCACTCCGTGGAATCTTCGCTAAGGTGGCTGCCAGATATGCCCCTCTTGTCCTCCTAGTTCCCCTACATGACCTTCCAGAAAATTACATGAAAAGTCTTCCTAAATTCATAGAGGAAGGAGACTTAACCGCACAAGAACACATCAATTTCTTTGACCAATTTGCTGACATCCTCAGAATCGAGCACGAAGATGTCTACTCTAGACTCCTCGTTCAGAATTTTGAAGGATAGGTGAGGACTTGGTTCCGAGCCCTGGCAGTGGGATCTGTAAGGTCTTACGAAGAACTTGAAAACACTTTTATCAGACAATGGGGAGAAAGGAGAGACCACCTCTATTACCTAGTTGAATTTGGGACTCTCAGAAAGAAAATCTCAGAATCAATTATTGAGTTCACTCAAAGGTTTAACAAGTTGTATAATAAAATCCCGGTCGAGGTCAAACCTTCTCAACCTGCAGCGAAAGTAACTTTCGTTGGAGCCTTTGACCCCGATTTCGCTCTATTATTAAGAGAAAGGAGATCAGTAGATGTCACCAAGATGGAAGATGATGCCCTAGAAATTGAATCGAACATGATGGAATCAAGAAAACTAAAAGCCAAAGTAGAAACCGAGAACAAAGAAAATAAAAAAATCAAAGAACAAGGTGGATGCTCTGGACTTGGGAAATCCTCCGGAGATAAAATAGACGAGATGGCTAGGATAATTAGGAAGCTATCAAATAAGATCTCAAAAATGAAACTCGATAAATAAAAAAAAGATCATTTTCCTAGGAAAGATTTCAGAAGGAATCCGGATCCTCAAGCCCCACAAAAACTATTTAAGAATGAGGATAAAAAAATCCCAATCCCCTTCAAGAGTGAAAACTTCATTGGAGGGGAAGACCTAGAAGATTTTGAAGAGTTAGACAAGGATATAAATAATCTTGGTGATGATAGTCTACAACCCTATTTATCGAGACAAGATTATGAAAAATCCTTAAATAAAGAAAATAGATCAAAAGACGATGTAAGCAACAACACTTCTGAAGATTTGACCTATCAGGGTATTGCAGATGATATAATAGCCGAACTGCACCATAAATACAATTTAAGACCTAGAAACAAGAGTTTTCCAACCGCCCCAATGAAAAGGATCCTGCCGAGAGGTGAAGCTGACGAAGCGGCCCCAAAAAATGCTGAGAAGCAGACTGCGAAAACCAACACCGCTGACACACAACCTGTCAGGCCAAAGTCAGTAGGAACACCCACCATGAAAACACAGGTCCCTGGGAGTGAAACAAAATCCACACCACAAAAGAAAGCTGAAAAGAAGGGATCAGAGGCCCAAAACATAGAGAGCGACAAAGCCATGGGAAATTTTAGTCTGGAAAATGAAATAAACAAAATCAAGATTCCTATACCTCTGGTCGAACTGGCGAAAAACCCCATATACAGAAAACAAATTTCCGAGATGATTTGTTTTTCAGAAAACGAAAGCCAAGCCGATGTCATTAACTTAGAAGATGACAAGCCGAACATAGTTTTCATTCCACATTTCAAAGGCGCCAAAGACACTGTCGCTCCCTTCTATATCACGTTAACCTTGTTCGACCACCTACTCCATAACTGCATGCTAGATTCTGGAGCATCCCACAATGTAATGCCTAAAGACATTATGGATAAATTGGGTCTCGAAATCACTAGGCCTTATGGAGATTTATATTCTTTTGATTCAAGAAAAGTTAAATGTATAGGCATGATTAAAGACTTGGTAGTAAATCTAGCACAAATACCCGCAAAAATCATTCTAATGGACGTAGTGGTTGCAGATATCCCTTCGAAATATGGTATGCTCTTATCTAGGTCCTGGGGCACGAAGCTTGGAGGATCTCTCCAGCTTGACATGACGTATGCTACGATTCCAGTTTTTGGAGGACAGTTTACGCGCCAATACAGAGAAACCAGGTTGGCATTCACGGTGAGTGATCCACACAACCCGAATAACTACCCTGTATATATTGCTGATCAAGATTTAGGTAATTGTATTTTATCCATTGATGATGATATTGATGTATGTATAGATGAAAGTTGTACAGAAGAGAAAATAGAAAAATAAAAAATTAAAAAGGATGTATATAGGACTAGTGTGTGGAAAATGTTTTTTGACGGCGCTTCATCCTACTTTGGAGCTGGAGCTGAGGCACTCCTTTTGGCTCTTGATAATCAATTCGTAATCCCCTTTTCCTATAGGCTACAATGGAATGTGGACCACACTAATACTGTATGCGAGTATGAAGCCTTAGTGTTAGGGTTAGAAGCCGCTAGGAGAATGAAAATAAAAAACCTCGAAGTCTTTAGTGACACCGAGATAATCATGAAATAGGTAAACCGACAGTACCAGGCCAAACATCCTAGGTGGAGGTCTTACAGGAATTGCGTCTGGGATCTGATCGAAAATTTCTTCTCCTCTGTCAAGGTTCACTACATTCCAAGAACCGAAAACCAACAGGCTAATGCATTAGCCAAAGCAGCCTCAAAATTCACACCCCCACTACTTTTAAACTGAATTACCATATACAAATGAGACACAGGACATCCATACCGAATAACATACAACATTGGCAAGTTTTTGAGGACGATGAACAACTTCGCAAATTTTTAGAATCAATAGACGAGTTTGCCGAAATGCATGGCGACCAAGAAAACCAAAATGATCCTATTTGGATCATGCAGGAAGGCGAGGACCCCCAGGAATTCCACGATAAAATCACTAACCACCCAATGCTTCTTCTAAAAAAAAACCAGATCCCCAAGGGCCTGATTCCCTTGGAAAGGTTTTTTAGTCAAGATGACATCCCTTTAAGATCCACTTTACAACCTCAACCAGAGGAGGTTGAGGACTGCGATATAGTTACAAAAGAAAACCCTTGGCTGGTGAAGCTATCCAAGTATTTGTCCCCCGAAAACGAAAGTAGGTATGCAAAATAGCTCAGACAATACAAGGACGTTTTCGCTTGGTCCTATGACGAATTGCGAGCTTTTGACACTACCGTAATATAACACAAAATTCCTTTTAAACCGGGTGTCAAGCCTTTTAAGAAGAAACTCAGATAGATAAACCCTATGCTGCTACCAGTGATAGAAAAAGAAGTTAAAAAACTTCTGGATGCCAAAATCATCGTCCCACTAAGATATTCCGAGTGGGTAACTAATTTAGTTCCAGTAAGAAAAAAAAAACGACGAAATCAGACTGTGTGTTGATTTTAGGAAACTGAACCGAACGTCACTTAAGGATAATTATCCATTGCCTAAGATGGACCACGTTTTAGAGAAAGTAGTTGGAGCTAACAGAATGTCAATGATTGATGGTTTTTCATGTTACAATCAGATTGCAGTACACCAAGATGATAAGGAAAAAACCGCTTTCACTACCCCTTGGGGCACCTTCATGTATGATAAAATGCCTTTCGGTTTGATGAATGCAGGGGCAACCTTCCAGTGAGCCATGGACATCACCTTCGTGGGTGAGAGAGACAAGTTTGTTGTTATCTATGTTTATGATCTAACTGTCTTTTCCAAATCCGATGCAGAACATCTAGTGCACCTGAAGCAAACTTTTGAGAAATGTCGTAAATTTGGTTTGTCCCTTAATCCCAAAAAATCTCATTTATCTAAGTGAGAAGGTAAGCTCTTAGGTCATATAGTGTCTAAAGATGGAATAAAAATTGATCCCAAAAGAATTGAAGCAATAGATACTATAAACATCCCTAGAAATGTAAAAGAAATTCAGTCTTTTTTAGGAAAAATAAATTTCTTGATCACATATATGTTGAAAAAGAACAGTGAGACGAAGTGGACAAGTGAAGCCAAAGCATATTTTCAATGAATCAAGAAATTCATAAGCGAAGCGCCAGTCTTGGCAAGTCCTAATTACACAAAAGAGTTTCTGATTTTTTCCTTCGCTTCCGAACACACTATCGTAGCTGTATTGTTACAGAAAAACGAAGAAGGCTTTGAACAACCTATTGCTTTTTTCAGTAAAAGTCTGAGAGATGCTGAGTTGAAATATAATATACTAGAAAAACAATCTTACTCAATGGTGAAGACTCTCAAGGCTTTCAGAACGTACGTATTACACTCGAAGATCATAGCCTATGTTCCTACAAGCTCTGTTAAAGACATACTGGTTCAGACGGATAGTGATGGGAGAAGAGGCAGATGGCTAGCTAAGATTCAGGAGTTCGATCCGGAAGTCAAACCAACAAAACTCATTAAAGGCCAAGGTCTGGATAAATTGCTATCTGAATCAAACTTGCAACACTCAGGATAAATTAGCTGCAAGAAGACGAGGGTTTTCTAGAGATAAATGAACTCGATTTCGCTACACCTACAGTTGAGATTCAAGACAGGTTTTCTACTTCAGTCTGGTACTGTGATATTGTTTTTTACCTCTTGACTCTTCAATTTCCCAGTGAACTAACCCCATCTAAAGCTAGGAAACTGAAGCTACATGCTATAAAATATTGTATTATAGATGGAAAATTATATTAGAAAGATCCCCTGGGTTTCTTGTTGAGCTGTTTAGTCGAGACCGAAACTGAAAAGGTTATAAATGAGTTCCATGAGTGAGTGTGTGGAGGAAACCATGCTTGGCGAGCTACAGCTTATAAAATCTCAAGAGATGGATATTACTAGCCCAAACTATTAACAGATGTAAACACCAAAGTCCGAACTTGTACTCCCTGTCAGTTGTTTACAGGTAAACAGAAAGTCTCAGCTTTACCTCTAGTTCCAGTTAAAACCGAAGCTCCTTTTCAGCAATGGGGCCTTGATTTCATTGGAGAAATTCATTCACATTCCAGTGCTCAACACAAGTGGGTTCTAACTGCGACAAACTATTTTACTAAGTGGGTGGAAGCTATTCCAATGAGAAACGCGACTGACTCGGTAGTAATCCATTTTCTAGAAGAAAATATTTTATCCAGATTCGGCTATCCCCGAAAGATAGTCACCGATAATGCGCAAGCGTTTAAATCAATGGCTATGATAAGATTTTGCCAAAAATTTAACATCATATTAGGACACTCCACAACCTATTATCCACAAGGTAATGGTTTGGCTGAGTCATCTAATAAAATTCTGATAACCGTGATAAAAAAGGTCTTGACTGAGAACAAGAAAGCGTGGCATATCCATTTGAAATACGCTCTATGGGCTAACAGGATAAGTACCAAAAGGTCAATTGGGATTTCCCCTTTTCAGATGGTATATGGCACTGATGTCATTTTACCAATCAATCTTGCTCTGCCAGTAATGAAACTTTGGCAAGATTCAAACGAAGAACCGAACGACATTATGATGCAGGAGCATCACAACAACAAGTGAGCGTGGAAAAAGATGCCAACGCATTTTGGCACATGATGAATTGTTTGAAATGCTTTGAAGTTTGATACGCCAAACTTAAATGTAATAGTTAATAAAGAGAGTACTTGTAGATTGTAATCAGACCTTGAGCGTCTTGCTCTCGTCTGAAGGACTAAGAGGCATTTATGCTAGTAAATGTAAGTAGGTAGCTTTGAATTCTAAGATTAGATAGTTTTAGGAGTTGGAGGGAAAATGGATATGGACACCCTCACTTGTATCATTGTAACATTAGCAGCATAATCAATCAAGAGAGCATAGAGAAGAAGAAGTAGAGAGTTGTGTAGAGTAAAAACCCATGTACAAAAGTTCTGGATTAATACAAAGATCTTTAGTTCAGACTCATGTTGTCCAATTGCTTTCTGTGTTGTACATGTTGATTGATATATGCTTGTTTACTCTCTGTTATGCAATTTCTTTGATGCGTGAATGTATGATTTCATGTTGAATGTCTGAAATCTGAAGAGAGGGAGAGTAAAGAATGAGTTTCAATTGTTTCTCTACCTGAGCAAGAGTTTTCATGCAAGGAGTGCAGTGAAATTGTCTGCAAGGTGTGTGTTGACAGAAGTCACAGTTCGTATCTGCAAGATCAGGAGGGATAACATTGTTCTCATTCTCGCAGGAGTGCAATTTAAGCATAGGATCCGTGCAAGGAGTGCGCAGGCTGAGTGAAGTCTCAGAGTTACAACTTGAGCGAAATTGTTGAAAGACTGCTGTCGCAGGGAGTGCGCAGAGTCGAAGAGGTTCAAATACTTGGAAGTATTTGAAGAATTTCCGCAAGGAGTGCACGCAGGAATTTTCCCCCAAAGGACTTGAGGATTTTTCAATCAATCTTAGGAGGGATAGGATCTTCAAAGCTGTCGAAGAAAATCTCAAAAGGGCTAGTGCCTTCAAGTGTCGTAAGGAGGCGCAGTGACATTGTTTGCTGTTGGATAAGTTTTGTGAAGTTGTACTTGTTCATTTCGCAGGAGTTGTTAAGGAGGCATTGGATGGTCGGAATTCTCCGTGGAGGATTCACGAAGTCTTGAGAGCCATCAGATCGTGCAGAGGAGCATGGGAGTTACGGTTTAAAACCTTTGCATCAAGATTCGCGAGGTTGCGAAAGGCGAAGTCGCGAAACTGCGAAAGAATCTAAGCCGTCCGTTAGAAGGAGGACACGTGTCGCGAGATCACCCATATCGGGGATTCAGACATCGGAGGTCAAAAAGGGAGGTCCTTTGACTTCACAAGTGGTGAAGTCGCGAGAGAATCGCAGCCGTCGCTTGGAGGAGGATAGGTGGCAGAGATCAAGGGATCTCGCGAACTCGGAGGTTCGCAAGGTAGATCCGAAAGATTGGGTGCTCCAAGTCGTGAGTGGCGAAATCGTGAGGAGCTAGAACAACCGTAGGATCTGAGCCAACAGGGGCCGTCGGATCACTCACGTAATCTCATTTCAGGGTTTCGTGGGTTGAAGAGCCGAAAGCTCAACATCAGGATTCACGAAGTCCGAAAACTCGAAAAAAAGGCGGGAAGTTCCGTTGTGGGATCCGCGTTAACGACGTGTTGGAATTTCGGCATTTCGACATATTGAAAGATAGGAAGTCGAGACTTTTGTCCCGAAAGTCCCGAAGTCGCGAGTTGCGATAAGGAGTAGCGAGGAGTTCAGGATCTCGGTACTTCGGGTGTCGGGATACAAAGGAGGTAGCGATTCAGGGAGAGAAGGTCGAAGTGCCGAAGTTGGGCATAAGAGACACGTGGCAGAACCACAAGGTGGGCCTGGGAAATAGACAGGCGGACACACGTCACCTATTGGAAGGAGTCAACACCCCGCTGACTTCTCGCGTCTCAGGGATTCGTGAGATAAGAGCACGGAGACTCAACCCTTCGACTCGCGAAGTCGCGAGTAGCGAGAACGCGAGAAGAAAAGTCAATATCGCTTCTTGAGGGTTCATGAAAGGAAGGTGCCAAGGTTGGATGCCACAACTCATGAAGGTGTGAGTAGCGAGAGGAGCTAGCATTAAGCCTAGCCGGGGGTCACGTGAGGAAGGCACTGACAGAGGAAGAGCCATACCCGTGTCGACATTTCAGGTATCGCGAGATTGGAAGGGAAGAGTCGGGAGTCACGACTCATGAACTTGCGAGTTGCGACAAGCGCCTTTAGAATTGGGCCTTGGTCATAGCGTTGTGGTCGCTTGGGGAGAAAGGAGCTCGCGCCTAGTCCTGTTCACACAGGGGAGCTTCCCAAAGGACCTATGGATCGATTTGAAAAGAGATTCCAATAGGGAATACAAAAGAACCAATCTGGCTCAAAGGGGTTAAAGAACGATCCTGAGAGTGGATCTCGGCCCGAGGGCCGATAGGTCTGCGTCAGTTTGGTATCAGAGCTTGACTCTGTTTGTATACTTTAGACAGGGAAAGTGAGAAAGAAATCTCAACCATGCCGCCGAGAAGAAGAGACAGGAAAACACCCGATCCACCAGAGGAAAGGGAAATTCCAAGAGGAAGGGGTAGGTAGGTGCCAAATCCAGCCATGGAAAGAGAGATGCATGACATACACGCTAGACTCGAAGACATGGAGACAACACAAAGGTGCACAACCGATGTTGGAGATGTCAATGATTTCAAAAGTGAAAATGAAGCCGGACATGAAAGAGAAGAAGTTACAGCAGAAGATGCAGCAAATGAACGCCTGATTAGGGCTGTTGCAAGAATGGGTGCTAAGGAAAAAATGGATATTCCAGTATATGAAGGAAACCTAGATGATGAAGAGCTTCTATACTGGATTAGAGCTCTTGACACATATTTTGATTATGAAGATGTCGAGGAGGACAAAAAGGTCAAACATGCTGTCACAAGACTTAAAGGACATGCGACATTGTGGTGGGATGAGCTACAAGCTGAAAAACGCTGCAAGGGAAAGCAGAAAATCAAGAGTTGGGATAGGATGATCGTGAAGATGAAGGCGAAATTCATTCCCAGGGATTACCAAATTACTCTGTTTCGAAGAATGCAAAATTTGAGACAGAAGCTGATGACAGTGAAGGAGTACACTGAAGAATTCTACAGGCTGAACATCAGGGCAGGTCATTGCGAAAGTGATGATGAAAAAGTTGCCAGGTACATGAATGGTCTAAGATACGACATTCAGGATGAGATGAGCATGATGAGAATCCGAACGGTGGAAGATGCTTATCAGATGGCTCTGAAGGTTGAAGAGAAGCTGAGCCGAAAGCAAAGTCAAAGAGGCCGAGGCAGAAGTCAAGCCATAGGCAAATCAGTTGTCCAGGATAGAAATCAGAAACCCAAGGAAGAGTGGAAGAAACCTCA